>WYDI02031467.1:0-24397 GCA_009867235.2 Psittacus erithacus
GCAGTGTTCAAGGCCAGGTTGGACACAGGGGCTTGGAGCAAGCTGCTCTAGTGGAAGGTGTCCCTGCCCACAGCAGGCGGTTAGGCTGGATGGTTTGTGAAGGTCCCTTCAAACACAAACCCTTCTGTGATCCCGTGACTGGTGAAATCCCCTGATCAGGGGATCAGGGCAAGGTGTGGGTCAGCAGGGAAGGCGATGTGACCGCTGAGGCTGCCCACATGTCCCTGCTCCATAAGCCCAATGCAGCCTCCTCTGAACCCCCAAAGCCCTCCCTGTCTGCACCAGTCCCATGGCAAGCTCATGGTAGACCCAAGCTGCAGATCCCACTGCCTGGCCCAGGGCACAGCACTGCCTGGCCCGGAGCACAGCATTCTGTTCTGACCCACACTCTCCCCTGGCAGGTGGATAAAGTTCGAGGAGAAGGTGGAGCATGGTGGGGAGCGATGGAGCGCACCCCACGTCCCAGCCCTCCCCCTGCACAGCCTCTTCCAGCTCAGGACGTGCTTGCAGAAGGGGACTCTGCTCCTGGACCTGGATGCCCCCAGTTTCAAGGAAATAATTGGTACATGGGGAACATGAAGGTCATGTCCTGCGGTGGGCTGGTCTCTATAGGGATATCTATAGTTATATATACATCTATATAAATGAGCCGATGCGCAATAGGCAGGTATCTGGTGTGGCTGTTTGCTGCTCCAGCAAAGTGGCCTTTTCCCGCAACAGCCCTGCAGTGGGCAGCGATCCAGGAGGACTCAGGGCTCTCCCCATCCCTTTGCAGACAAGGCTCTTTCCGAGGGAGCAGAGCTGCAGCCAGAGCTGCGGGAGCGCCTGGCAGCCCTGCTGCTGCTCCAGCCCCGGCACCAGCACACCCAGTCCCCACTGCGGCTGCTCGCCCAGCTTGGCCTCGCTCCCTGCAGAGGTAGGCACATGAGTGGCCACACGTTTGTCACACCAGGTGTCCTGCACTGCCACCAGCAATACAGTGCACACATGGGTGCTGGCTGTTCCCTTGCACATATATTTGCCGCTTGTTCCCTTTCTTTGCAGGAAAGGCCAAAAGCCAGGCTGAGCCTGGAGCACAGCTCTCTGAAACACCTCTTAAGGAGCAGGTAAGGCAGGATGAAGCTTGGCTGAGAGCAGCTGCTGCATCCCGCGTGCCCAGCACTGCATCCCTTTCCTTGCAGCTGAGAAACCAGTTTAAGAAGAAGGTCCCGCCAGGCTCCGAGGCTGCCCACATTGCTGTTGGGGAGGTTGAATTCCTGGAGAAGCCTTTCACTACCTTCATCCGCCTCAGGCAAGCAGTGGCCCTCGGCTCATTGGCTGAAGTCGCTCTCCCCAGCAGGTAAATGTAGCATGGCAGATGGCCCTGCGCCCCTCTTCATCCCTGTCCCAACTCCCACCCATCCAGGACAGGGCTTTGCTTGGCAAAAGCAAAGGGTACAGCACTCAATGCCACACACAGCCCCAGAGCCCTGGCTCACTACTTCCCCTCCTGCTTTTCCAGCTCTTAAGGAGCATCCTGGGATGAGCTGAGAGTCAAGCACCTGCTGGGAGCCTGGGAGGGACGTTCCCCGGGTTATCTTCACCCAGCTCTGCATTCACTGTCCTCCTTAGACAGGCGTGGGTGCTCCCTGTGTGCTGCACCAGAGCACAGGGGTTTGTGGCTGGGAAGAGGCACAGGTTTGCAGGAGCCTCCTGCCCTCCCACTGCCCATGGCACACTCCTGAGCGCTGGGGTGGCTCCTGTGGCACTGTTGGTGTAGGCAGAAAGGAGCAGGGAGGCAGTTGTTCCTCCATGGCTGAGCCATACATCTAAAGCCTTAAGGGGAAATGGTCAGTGCGCCCCTGGAGCTGAGCACTTCCTTAGGGAGCGAGTGGAGGAGGCAGGCAGGGATCAGGAGGGACATTGCCACCTCCTGGTCACTCTGCCCAGAGCACCGGTCCTCCCGGAGCTGAATGGAGCAGGACGTCCATCCACCTCCTGCTCTCTCCTTGGTGGGAGATGGGTGGCAGGTCCCCGGGGAACTCCCACGGGTCTTGAGGGGCTCACGACAACCCTTTGCCCCCTATTCTCCTTCCCCAGACAGGAAGGGAAGGGAAGTTTGTCCCTACCCATCCCTTTGCCCTGGTGGTATCCACTTTGCCAGCAACCCTGGGCTGTCCCACTGGTACAGCCACTATCCCAGAGCTATCTCCCACCCAGGTCCATCTCTAGGATCTTAAGGTTTTCCTAT
The DNA here is from genome assembly GCA_009867235.2 of Psittacus erithacus. Lineage (NCBI taxonomy): Eukaryota > Metazoa > Chordata > Aves > Psittaciformes > Psittacidae > Psittacus > Psittacus erithacus. The sequence continues at coordinate 2,231 of WYDI02031467.1, forward strand.
TGCCTTTCTGAAGATGCCTGGGTGAGAGCAATCCCAGGTGGGTACCATCACCTCCTGACCCCTCCGAGCAGGCTCCAGGAGGCCTCCAGCACCAACGCCGCATGTCAGGGCTGCACGGGTTCTGTCAAACCACCTTGAGCCCCACTCATGCTGTCAGAGGAGTTTTCCTACCCCTCACTGGAGGTTTGCCTGGGGTACAACCACTGGAACCACTGCAGCCTCAGGGTACCAGGATGGTAACTGGTTTTGCCAGTTTTGGAAAGGAGTAGTGGGTTTGGTTAAGTATTTGGATGGGCTGTCCCTCTGCAGACCACATTATTTTGCAGGACCCTCTGAAAGGTGAGATTTTAGCCACATTTCTTCAAGGACTCTGAGCCCTCTTTCCAATCTCCTCCATGCTCCTGGCAATCCTATCAAACCTGCTGCCCGTGCAGCCTGCAAGCTCTCCTCCCAGTGCTAAACACTGCTGCATCCTGCCTGTGAGCAGCATTCCCATAAGCAGGACCCCATAGACAGCCCCATCCTAGATCTCAAGCACCGCAATCTTGCCCAGCCATCATTCCTAGCATCCCTACAGCACCATGGTCTTCCCTGGGAGAAGCATACCCTGACAAAGAGATGGCTGCTTAGGACATATTCTGTCTCACCCACAGGTTTCTCTTCATTCTACTGGGTCCCCAAGCCAAAGAGAAAGCCTACCATGAGGTTGGCAGAGCCATGGCTACACTGCTGACGGATGAGGTGAGCCTGGTGCAGCACCCATAGGCTGGGATGAGGCCATGGCTGAGGACATTGGGGCTCCTCTCCTCTGCAGGCTACAGCAGAGGAGTCAGAGGGAGAGGTGAGCTGTGGCCTCCCTTGCCCAGGATAAGAAAGCAAAGTTCTGGGGTTGGTCTGTAGGATGTCAGTGCACCTGATGCACAGAAGTGGATGGTGCCTTTCTTGGTGATGGCTACAGGGTGGGAGGAAGGCTCCGAGCACCCAAATGCAGGAACGTGGTAGTTAAACCAGGTTCTCCCCACAGCTCTTCCAAAGGGTTGCCCGGCAGGCTGAGCACCGAGAGGACCTCATTACAGGGATGGAGGCGTTCCTGGATGAGCTGACAGTGCTTCCTCCAGGAAAATGGGACCTCAATGCCCGAATCCCTCCGCCAAGCTGTCTGCCATCCCTGCATAGGAGGTAGGCTGGAGGAAGGCACTCACAACCTTGGGCATCCCCTCTGCACTGTCCCATGTGGAGACCTCTCCCCATGACACTGGAATCTCCATCTCCACGGGGATGAAGTCACGCAGGAACCAACCTTTGCCAGTGAGGTCCTCCCAGTCAGGACCCTCTGACCGAGCCAATGAGCACAGTTCTGGTCGCCACTGCTGTTAGTCCTGTTGTCCCACTTGGCAGGGGATGGCAAAACCACTCCGTATGCCCTTCAGGCAGGAGCTGCTAGGAGTGCCGAGTTTTGACACTCAGATGGGAAACTCATCCTCTGAGCTGGACCCCTCTGTCTCTGCCCAACTCTTCCATGAAAAACAGTCCTGTGAGGTCTGGATCCAGGGCTTGCTGGAGATCATGGTTGGGTTGGGACTGAACATGAAGGTCATAGAGTTCATCATTCTCCTCCTGATGTTTCTCCTCCTCATTATCAGGGGACACATGAGGTCCTCCCATGCCTGCTTGCACCCCTGTCCCTTCTCCATCCTCCATTTCCCCTCATAGCATCCCCTAGATGCAGCTGGCTCCTCAGGGCTCCAACCTGAAGCTTCTTGTCTCACGCTCTGCTCTGCCACAGGACTGCAGTGCACTCACCAGAGCGGCAGTCCCACAGCAATGGGAACATGGCAGCAGGAGGGGACAGAGCCAACCCGGGACACCCATGCACTGGGGAGGAGCTGGAGAGGACAGGCAGGTGGGTGCCTGGAAGGACGCAGGAGGTGGGATGTGCAGCAGGATGCAGGGTGCTGAATTCGGGGCAGGGCACTGCCTCTCCCCAGCACAAGGGGCCATCATGTCCAAACCCCTCTGGGCTCGTCCCAATGGAAAGGACTGTCCCCTGCCCTGCAGTAATGCTGTGCGGTGATGGCCAGTGTTGGGGGGCGGGTCTGAGATGTCCCTGTGCTGCCCCAGGCTTTTTGGAGGGCTGCTGCGGGATATCCGGAGGAAGGCACCGTGGTATGGCAGTGACTTCTCCGACGCCCTGCACCCCCAGTGCCTCTCAGCAGTGCTCTACATCTACCTGGCCACAGTCACCAACGCCATCACCTTTGGGGGCATGCTGGGAGATGCCACTGCCAACATGCAGGTCAGTGCTGCCACGGGGTATCCTGCACCAGCCCCATGGGTCTGCTGGGTGCCCATCACTACCTGGTGAGCAAGTGGTGCTCCTGGGGCGTTCTGAGCATCACCTGGATCCTGTGCCTTTCCCTGGCCTCTGCATCCCCAGGGCACTGACCCTGAGCACCAAGAGAGGTGTGGGCAGATGCCTGCAGCTGTGCTGCTGCAGGAGACAGGCCCAGGACTCTTGTCCCCTGGTGCCTGGCACCCATTCCCTGTGTTTCAGGGGGTGCTGGAGAGTTTCCTGGGCACAGCCTTTGCTGGCTTCATCTTCTGCCTCTTTTCTGGCCAGCCCCTCACTATCCTGAGCAGCACTGGCCCCATGCTGGTCTTCGAGCGCCTCCTCTTCTCCTTCAGTCAGTAAGTGCCCTGCCAGAGATGGTTCCTTGGGCCACTGTCCCCCGGCTGAGGCACAGGACACCATCATGCCAGGAGGGTGTCACTGTTGAGTTTTGGGATCACCCTTCCCACCAGGGACCACAGCCTGCACTACCTGGAGTTTCGTCTCTGGATTGGGCTCTGGGTGGCCTTTTTTGGTGTGGTGTTGGTGGCCACCGAGGCCAGTCACCTGGTGCGGTACTTCACCCGCTTCACCGAGGAAGGCTTCTGCGCCCTCATCAGCTTGATATTCATCTATGACTCCCTGAAGAAGATGCTGAGCCTGGCAGACACCTTCCCCATCAACTGGCAGTACCGGCTGGACAACGTCACCTCCTACAGCTGCATCTGCAACCTGTCCAGTCCCGGTGAGCCCAAACAGCCACTGGGCTTGTGGGGAGCAGGGGGCAGCTGCACGGGGCTCCACTGGGACCCAGCCACCCAGCCAGATGGGAGAAGGTGCTGGAGGAGGTGGTGGCTCAGTCCCATCCTTGCCTGCTGGACCACATCAGCACCTACCTCCACTCCCCTCCATGCAGTCTGTCAGCACATCCCTACCTCCTGGCACTGCCCAGGCACTGGGCAGTGCAGTGCCAGGAGCACAAGAGAGCCTTGATCTAGATCCTGTGGCTCTGGGAGAGGGGATGCCAGGGGCTGGAGGTGGGTATTTGGTGGGTGAGTTTGCACTGCTGTTTCTAGCCCAGTTTGTGAATCAGAGGGTGTTTCCTAGGGCCTGAAGATGTGTCCACACTGATCCTCCAATGGGACCCACATTGTGTACCAGAAGCACCATGTACCAAAAGCACCAGCCTGGGGCCAAGAGTGCCTCTGAGTGGCTGGTGCTTCATGAAGCCCTTCACAGGAGCTTCCCCTCTTGGTGTTTCCTGAGCATCAGCCAGTGCTGGGGCCTCAGGGGTCCCCTAGGGCCCCATCCAGCACCCTGAGCTCTTGGGGAGAGCCTGGGGAGCCACCCTGATGGCAGCACGGTCTCAGTCATCCTTGATGGAGTGTGCCCGTGGTGCTGGCACACTGACCCCCCCATCCTTTGCAGGTCACAGCTCCGCAGGGAACAACACACTGCTACCATCAACCCCAGCCCCCCAGCAGGTACAGACTCTGCTCACAAGCAGGCAGGCAAGGGGCTGGGGGGCCCGAGGTGCCCATGGACCCTCCTTGCCACCCGCCCTGTCCCTGCAGCCTCCCGCAGCCCCCACTGGGCTGAGCAGGAGCCAGTGCCTGGAGCAGGGAGGGCAGCTCCTGGGGACAAGCTGCCAGTACGTGCCTGATGTCACCCTCATCTCCTTCCTGCTCTTTGGGGGCACCTTCCTCTCCTGCTCTGCACTCAAGCGCTTCAGGAGCAGCCGCTACTTCCCTGCAGGGGTGAGCGCCCTTCAGCCACCCCTCCCAGTGGTGTGGGGATGGCTCTGGGTGCTGTGACCCAGGGGTGCTCTGGCGCAGGCCCTCACCCTGGGCAGCCCAGGCCAAGCCCCCTCTGTCTGCAGGTGCGGAAGCTGGTGAGCGACTTCGCCATCATCCTGGCCATCCTGGCCTTCTGTGCTGTCGATGCCACCCTGGGCCTGGAGACTCCCAAGCTACTTGTCCCCAGTGAGCTGAAGGTGCTGATGGGGTGCTTTTGCAGGGGGTGGGTCTGTGCACTCCACAGTAGCCATCCTGCCATGTTGCTGCTGATCGTGGGTCCAGCCCTACGGGGATGCAGGTTGTGCCCCAGCAAAAGAAGGGGTTGAACTGCAGCAGCTCCCACGCTCTGTAAATAACCTGGCTTGGTCCTGCACTAACCACGTCATGGTACAGCTCATGCTGGAGTGGGAGCCACAGGCTCAAGCCCAGGCTTGGGCTCCCCACCCTGGGTGTGGAGCACGGCTGGCAGCACCTCAGAGCAGCCCGTGCTCACCATCACCTTCTTGGACTTGTCATCATCAACGCCCAGCGCTATGTCCTTCACCTGCTCCCCAGGGCACGTGCCCAGCTTTTGGCTTGGGATGCTCAGGAGCAGCCCCCTGCTCTGCCTTGGGGTGGGTTGGTGGGTCATGCTGTCCTGCATCATCCCCAGGATGAGGGAGGATGCTCTTCCTCTCCCCACATGCATCCCTGGGGCTGGTCCTGTCACCCGGATGGGCTGCAGACCCTGCAGGCAGGTGGGAGCTGCCATGACCCTTCTGCTCTCTGCAGCCCACAAACCCAGCACGGGGCTGGATCATCTCTCCCTTTGGAGCCAACCCGTGGTGGGTCTGCCTGGTGTCTGCGGTGCCTGCTGTCCTTGTCACCATCCTCATCTTCATGGACCAGCAGATCACCGCTGTCATCCTTAACCGCAGGGAGTACAAGCTGCAGGTGAGTGGGGACATGGGAGAGGCAAGACCCAGCCAACAAGGAGGACCCAAGTACCGGCTGGACCCCAAGGGTCTGGGCACAGACAAAGGGAGAGCAGCACTCTGACCCATTGGCAAGGTGGACAGACGCCACTGTGCCCCTCTGATGCTGATAGGGAGATGCCTCATCCCCAGCTCTGCTGCCTCTCCTGTTGCAGAAAGGAGCAGGCTTTCATCTGGACTTCCTCTGTGTTTCCCTCCTGATGGTCGCCACCTCTGCCACTGGCCTCCCCTGGTATGTCTCGGCCACTGTCATTTCCCTGGCGCACATGGAGAGCCTGAGGAAGGAGAGCGCAACCTCAGCCCCCGGCGAGCACCCCGAGTTCCTGGGCATCAGGTACACAGTGAGCACAGGAACCTCCTGCCTGTGGCTGCAGTCAGGGGACAGGGATATACCCACGCTGCCCAGCAGAGCTGGTCTGGCGCCTGCTTGTGTTTCCTGGGGGATGCCAGAGTTCCATCAAAGCTGAACAGAGAGGAGACCCTGGGGAGGGCAGGTGTGGGCTGTGGGCTCCTGGGGGACCCCAGGCACCCTAACATCAGTGCTGTGCCTACAGGGAGCAGAGGCTGACAGGCATTGCTGTTTTTATCCTGACGGGACTCTCCGTCTTCATGGCACCCATTCTCAAGGTAGGAAGCCTGGTGCTGGGTTTGGCCTCTTGTCCAAGGCAGGGGGCAGCCATATCCTGTAAGGCTGGGAGGTTTCTAACCCATCTGCTGTTCATCCCATGGATCCATCACAGAAGCCTGGCTGGCAGGCACAGGGAGCTGAGTGCTGTGTGGAAAGCGGCTGGGCGAAGGGTTTGGCTGGAGCACCGCAGGACAGCGGGCACAGCAGCATGCTGCTGCCCATGTCAACCTCCACGTGGATATCGGGTCCCTTCCTGTCCCCAGACGCACCCACCACCACGCTCCACACTGCCCCATAGCAGGGTGAGCCTGGCTGGTGTTGGCTCTCGCTTGTTGACTCTGCCACATCAGGCAGAGCCACCCCAGTACACCCTGGCCACATCTGGATTACGTGGGACAGGAGGAGGTCCCTTTACCTCTGTCCTCACCTCTGAGGATGGCCTTGTAAAGCCTTTGATGTGGACCCCCACAACATTCTTACCTCCAAGTTGGAAAGATATGGGATTGCTGGATGGACTGTTAGATGGATCAGGAACTGGCTGGATAGCTGCATCCAAAGAGGATCCGTGGATCAATGTCCAAGTAGAAACAAGTGGTGCCCCTCAAGGGTCCCTACTGGCATCAATACTATTTAATATCTTCATCAATGACATAGCCAGTAGGATCAAGGGCACCCTTAACACATTTGCCAAGCTGAGTGGTGTGGCTGACATGCCTAAGGGAAGAGATGGGATCCAGAGGGACCTTGGAGGACATGGGCTCATGTGAACCTCAGAGGTTCAGTGAGGCCAGATGCAAGGTCCTGCAGTGGGGTGGGTGCAGCCCCAGTATCAATATAGGCTGGGGATGAACAGGTTGAGAGCAGCTCTGAGGAGAAGGACTTGGGTAGATTGGTGGGTGACAGACAGTATGACACAGCCATGTGCACTTGAGCCCAGACCCCCTCTCCCCCGAGTGCTGGGGTGTATCCCTAGAGCATGAGCAGCAGGTCAAGGGAGGAGATTCTCCTCCTCTAGTGCGCCCTGGTGAGACCGGAGCTTGGTGAATGTTTCCCCTCTCTGAGGACTGCATGTCCCCACACAAGCAGTGTAGCTGGGAGGAGGTCCAGACGTTAAAGCCCTTGAAGCCATGAAATTAAACTGGGCTGTTGGAAGTGAAGGAAGCAAAAGCTGCGTCGGAGTTTTATCCAGGGGAGGATGCTCAGTGATGGCAGCCCCGTGGGGAATAGCACCCCACTGACCCTTGCTCCTGTCTTGCAGCACATTCCGATGCCGGTGCTGTACGGGGTCTTCCTGCACATGGGGGTGGCAGCACTGAACAGCATCCAGGTGAGTGAGGCTGTGCCGTGGTGCTGGGGAGTGGGGGCTGTGTTGGGGCTGGCTCCACACCCGCTCTCACTGTGCAGTACAGCCTGTGTGACGTGCAGCCGGGCACAGGGTTCAGGGGGACAGAGCAACCTTCCTGGTGCAGATGAGAGAGGAAGGGAGGTGTCTGGGATGCTGAGGAGCACTGCTGTACTGATAGAACAGTAGCTTGGGAGAAGTGGAAGGACCAGTGGATAACCCAGACTTCCCCTCAAAGCCACAGGGATGTCCCCATCCAAGAGCTGCAGGCAGAGCTGGGACTTGGTGGTCCTTTGGTGCTCGCATTACCATTGATGTACCAGCTCTGTTTCTCTGCTGAGAAAACCACTGAAAGGAAAAAAAAATCCCCACTCCAGAAATATCTACCTTTTTTTATTTTCCTCTAAATGGCACATTTTCCTTGCAATTACCCAGCTCTGGATGACAGGCTAGGAAACCCCCTCACTCCTTCAGTCTGCTTGGGGAATCCGGGTTGAGCTCTGACAAAGACAGCAGCAGTTTCCTGCAAGCAGGGAGGGGAATCAAGGGGTTGCTATCTCTCAGTTAACCCTTTAAGACCAGCTTGAGCCCTTTCTAGATGCCTACCTGAGGTGACGGACCCCTTGTCTTGCATTCACACTCACCCATCACGCTGTTGGCCAGCACAGCTGGCAGGAAGGCTGAGTTGTGGAAATAATGCCAAACCTATCCAACAGTGGGCCCAACAGCGATATGGGTGAAAGCTGCCCGCAAGCTGGTGTGACCCACACTCTGTCCTCTCGCTACAGCTCACAGACCGTGTGCGGCTGCTCCTCATGCCAGCCAAGCACCAGCCAGACCTTGCCTACCTCCGGCATGTGCCCCTGCGCCGGGTGCACCTCTTCACCATCATCCAGCTGCTATGCCTGGCTCTGCTCTGGGTTGTCAAATCCACTGTGGCTGCTATTATTTTCCCAGTGATGGTAAGAGATCCCTTTCAATCAGGCAGCACTGCTTTGGAGCCAGGCCACGTGCTGCCCACACGTGCCCTGAGCATCACCAGAGCCCCAGTGCTCCACCTGGGCATGGACACAGGTGGGAGCACATGCAATGGCAGGCATGTTTGGGTGCTCAGACCGCCAGGGGCTGCCAGGTCCCTGCAGTTCATGGCTTGCACTAGCCTTCACCTCCCGGTTTGGAGCTGTCACTGCTTTGCAGGAGGTGTACAAGCATCACCTCTTGGGACCAAGCCAGGGGAAGTGACATGCCATCTTCCTGGCATTCACCGGGGGACAGAGGGGATGTGACAGGGACCACACTGCCCGTTCCCTGGCCCCCAGCCCCAAGCACCGTGCGATGCTGACCTGCGATTTGCTCTGGCCCCAGCTTTTGGCCCTGGTGGGGATCCGGAAGGTGCTGGAGCTTGTGTTCTCTCTGCATGACCTGAGCTGGCTGGACAGCCTCCTGCCCGAAACTGCTAGCGGGGCGGCAGAGGGGACACAGGCCAGGAGGCGGAAGGAGGATGAAAGCAATAGCGAGGAGGTGGGTGATGTGCTGGGTGCTGCGCTCCTCGCAGCCACCCCTGAGCGTGCCGGTGCGGGGCTGAGCCCGGCCTGAGCCAGAGTATGGAGCTGCCTGGTGGGATCACGGCAAGCCCTGAGCCCTCTTCCTTCTCCCTCCAGTGTGAGCTGATGCATCGCCAGGGACCAGAGATCAACATCTCCGTCAACTAGGCTCGCAGCCGGGGCGCAAGCACGGTGAGGGGCAGAGGGGACTGGGGACAGCCGTGTGCTCCGTGCAGCGTGAGCACTGTAACCCTCACCGGGGGCCTGTACGACCTTCCGACCAGCCGGGCCCGGCCCTGCCGCGGGCAGCGCCTCGCCCGCAGGCGCCGTCCCGCCAGCTCCCGGGCACGGGGGCCCGCAGCGCCCTCCCACCGGCCCGCTCCGGGCTCTCCCCGTTACCCTCCCTCGGCCGCTGCCGTCGCCCCTCCGGGCCTGGCCGCGGCGGTGACAGGGGCCACGTGGCCGCGCAAGTGACGTCACATCGGGCGGAGCGGAGTGACAGCGCGCTCAGCCTATGGCGGGCCGCCCTCGGGACGGGCGGGGGAGCGGGCAGGCAGGGGGCGGGCCGCTCACCTTGACGGGCAGCGCGCGGCCTCAGTCGGCGCCCGCGACGGGCGTGCGTGTGATCACTGCGCTGCCGGAGACCTTCGGAGGGGTTCGGAGGGGAGGCGGGTCCAGGGCACGGCAGGAGCCAATGGGATGGCGCCAGGCGCCTTGCGTTGTGAGCGATGTGCGCTGTGGCCAATCAGAGCCCGCGATTCCCGGATTCGCTTTGACCGGCGTCCCGCTCGCCCCGTGGCCGCTCGCAGCCGCGGCGAGGCGCGTGACTGACGTCCCAGGGCGCCAATGGGCTGGCGGGCAGTTCCGGAAGTGGGGCCGGGGGAGCGGGGCGGGGCGGCGGGCTCCAACCGCCTCGGCGTGCGCTCTCAGGGCAGCATGCTGGGAGCGCGTGACGCCACCCTGAGTGACGGGAGCCGCCGCCAATGAGGAGCCGCCGTCGGCAGAGCGAGCCCAATAGGCGCGGGCGGAGAGGCGAAGGGGGGGGCGGCGCGGCGCCCGCGGCCGGGTAGGGTGTGAGAAGTTAGTGGCGCTGCTGCGGTGCCGTGAGGGGACGGAGACGGCTGGGCTCTGCGAGCGGCGGCCCCACATCAGCGCGATGCTCACGGACGGCACCGCCGCTCCCGTCGGCGACGAGGAGATCGACTCGGTCGCTCCCCGCGCGCCGCCCGCTGCCGAGCCGCCTGCCGCGGCCGGGCCTTCCCCGCTGGGCTTGCGGGCCGTGCGCCTCTTCGGGGAGGCCGGGCCCGGCGGGCCGGGAGGCCCCGGCGCACCCGCAGCTGGCGAGGCCGCCCTCGACTTCAAGCTGGCGGCCGCCGTGCTGCGGAGCGGGGGCGGCGGCGGCTCCGGCAGCGACGAGGACGAGGTGTCCGAGGTGAGCGATCCCGCCGGCGGGCCCGGCCCTCCCCCTCCCCTCTGCCGCTTCCTGACAGGCCCTGACGCCCGCCGCCCGCCCTCCCGCTCGCCGCTCCGGGCCCGCCACCTCCAGCCGGGCGCTTGGCGCCTTCCCGGCCGGGCGCGGGGGTCACGGGCCGCACCACACCCCGCTTCCCCCCGCGCTGGCCTGGGCCTCCCCGCCGCCATGGGCGTGAGCGGCCGCACCGGAGCCGCGGGGGCGGGGTCCCGGCGGCTCCGCACGGGCAGGGCGGCCCCGGGCCTAGTGCTGAGGCCGGGGAGGAGGGAGCGAGTGAGGGGAGGGGGTCTCGGTACCGCCCCGCCTGCACTCTGCCGAGGCGGTCTGGCCCTCCGCTTGCCGCTGCCTCCCTGGATGCGGAGGGAGGGAAAAAGATGTCTCCCGTGCTGCTGCCTCCTGATCTCTAGGAGTGGTTTCTACTTTGAACCAGGTTTGGAGGAGGAGGTGAGATCCTCCACCCAGCGGAGAACAAAGTAAAGCCTCCGGCCCCCGGTATTGCTGCCCTGGAAGGATATGGGATTCCCAGACTCTGCTAAATTCGTTATTTCTATACATATATGTATATATGCACACACATACACTTTTATGCAATAGAAATACTTCTTGCTCAACAAAATGGAAGAGAGTAATGGAGGTGGCTTCCTTTGATCTTCCAAACCTGCAGAGAGTTTGAAAGGAAGGGTGTGGGGGGAGGGACTGGAGCCTTATCCCATCCCAAATGGAACATTGTTGGGTCTATAAATGTGCATCTACTACTGCTTTATGTAGCCTACAGAGAGAAGATAAATGAAAGCTTTTATCTGTCACTACTGCCCACTCATCCTACACCCATGGGTGAATCTTATTTCCTTAAGTTTCTGCTTTTAGAAAGACTACTTGGGGTCACAGTTGCCATTGTAGCCCTTATGTAGCCTTGGTGGAAAGGAGGAGAATGTGGCTAGCGCTTGCAAGCTTGTTGCAGTTCCAATGTTTTGTACTTCTGTGTGCTTCTGCAGGAGGAAGATGGTGGTAGCTGAGGCCATACATACCTGTTTTTCTTTGGGGGCCAGGTGTGGGTGCTTTGGTATGTGTCCATATTTCTTTGGAAGAAGTAGAAGGAGGGGACCCTGCATTCATCCTTTTTTTGCCTTCCATTGAGGATCCTCTTTTGTCCATCCTTCCTGAGACCTGAACTGACAGGTCTTATCTGAATAAAAGCAATTAAAGTGATGCAGACCCACATTTGCACTTTGCTTATAACCCCCTCACAGAGTTAAACATTGTGTTAACAGCATAGTGTTTAACTAAACTAAAATTGTGATGATCAGGCAGTTGAGTGGTTGTGTGTGAACCTTACTTGTGTGATTGCTATCCTGAGCACAGGATGATATGTGATTACATCTTCAAGTACATACCTGTTTCTGGGAGCTGGAAGGCCCATTGTAAATAGAATCGATGAGTTTCTACTTTCCATGGTGTCTTTTATGTCACGACTTAATGTGTGTTTGAAGATACTAAAGCAGTAGTTACTGAACCTGGAAAATGATGAGAAATCTGTGTTTGTGGCTCTGTACAAGGTGTTCAGGGCTCTGCTTTGGAAGCTTATCCCTTTTGAACCCACCCCATTATTTAAAGGATGTGAAGATTGAACAGCTGAGGTGTTTACTAGGCGCTCTATTGGTCTTTTGACTAATAGCAAGTATTAAGAAAGGCAGCCTATTAGAAATAATGTGTCTGGGAGGTTGGCATTGAGATCAAAAAAAGAAGGCTTTCCAAACAGCTGTTAAAGTAAAATTACTCATTTGAAAAACCTGGGAAAAGCTTTCTGATTGAAAATATTTAGTAAAGGAGAAAATAAAAAAAGGTTGGAATAAAAACCTTGGAGATTTCCAGAACACACATTGAGGAATTGGGCTAATCTGGAAGCTGAAATTGCCTGGGGAGGTGGTCTGTCTTGTTTCTGGTTGTGGAAAGTAACGTGGAGAAGAGGCATGGGTGGGAGGATGTACCCATGTCTGTGAACGGTGCTGGGCTCTGCCTGAGAGTGAGAGCACCAAGAGGGATATTGTATGTATAAGAACTAAAGAAGCACCTGCTGCCAGTAGTTTGGTTTTTGTTTTAACAAAGAAAAGTCAGTTAAACTCCTGGGATGGAACACTGCAATCCTTGAACCAGCACTGCTTTGAAAATCCAGTGACTGTTTGGACTGTGGTCTTGTGCCATGAGTCACTGATCTGGGTGTATGCCTTCAGCTATTACCAGTGAGTGGAATTAGTGAGAACTAGAGGGGAGAATTAAAATAAATAAAGTGAGTGTTTGCCATCCTGCCTTGTTCTGTGCTCCTGCCTCTGCTTTTGAAGTCATGAAAATAATGGTACAATATTCCGTAGGTTCTGCTGTGTGTCTGCAGTGCTTTTAGGTTTTGTATCCTTGTGTTAGTCCAAGTTTAATATGCTAAAATAATTGGATTAGCTGAAATGGCAAATTAGGAAGAGAATAAAATCACCAGTGAAGCTGAGGATAAGGAGTGCAATGAAGTATTTATCTAGAGAATGAAAAGAGCAGTAGATTTCATCTTAACTTTAAAGAAATATATTGCATTTCTTGCATCAAATGTTCAAGTAGTTTACGGTGGGAGCACTGTCCCCATTTTACAGGTGAAGACAGAGTACTGTGTTTATTTTGCCTTGCAGAACTGGGAGAGAACTGAAAACTTTCTGGTTTCCTAGCTTGGTGCCCACTTACGGGAGTCACCAGCCTGTGGATGGGAATGCAGGGACTGAAGTGGGTCCCATATAAATGAGTTGTGTCAGGTCTGTAAGGCAGAATTTAAATGCAGCTGTACAGAATATTTTCTAGAATTACCAGTTAAAATTATCACATGCAAATAGAGACAATTGCAAGCTGAAGCATGCCTTTGGGCATGGAGGGATGAGGCCAGGAGGCTTTGTGCTGTTTCTATGTGAAACAGAGGGCGTTTGGAGAAGCTTTTGCCACTGGTTGCAGTCTGAGAGATAAGGTGGTTTTGACCTCAGTGTAGATAGTCACCTTCTAAGCTTGATCAGGGTTTGGACACTACCTGCAACTTACTTAGAGTGAGATCTTGGCATAATTTTAAGTTTATTACTACTGCTCCATGTGAATTTTGATGGCACTTAAAGTGGTGCCATAGGCATGAGCATTAAACAGCCTCCTCTGTGCTAGCTGTGAAGCCTGTAGGTTAAGGTGAAGGTGTGCTGGCAGGGTGGTGATTAATAGTGTGTGTAGATGAGGTCCATCAGGTCCTTGGTGGTTGAGAGCTTCTGGCCACAAAGCACAGAGGTTCTTGTCAAAAACCATTGTGGCAGACAACTGGGCTGTAGAAATAAGACTTGAAGCAGGTGATAAATATGGCAGTGTTAGTGCTCACAGGATTGTGTGGTTTGCTGAACTGTTGTAAATCAAGTAGGAGAAGCCAGCTGTGCTGGCAGAAGTACCAGAGGAGCTTGGAGCTCAGTTCTGTAAGTGGCTTTTGGTGGTGAGCTTATCAATGCAGCAAGTTGCTTGTGTTCTGTGATTCAGGGTTTTAGAGGACTTCAATGGCAACTGGAGCTCACCCACCTCTTGGCTATGGAGTCAACTCAGCTCTCAGCTTCCCTCTCCAGAGGAGGCTGCCTGCCTCCACCAGCTTGCCTTACTTAAGCCTGTACCTATTGCATAAGCCTCTGGGGATATTTACATAAAGCATAATTAAAAATTAGACATAACCTATCTCCTGTGATGAGTAGAATTAATAGTTGAATGGCATGCACTCCAGATTCAGTACTTGGAGATTTTGTTTGGGGCTTTGTCTTCACCTCCCCATAAATGTGAGTTCTCTTAATTTTTAAACTGGGTTTTGAATTCAGAGTAAATACTGAGGTAGTTTGTTTTAAATTGGCAGCATAGTCTGTTAAAGTCGTTGCTATGTGAACCTGCTGAACATGGCGCTGCTTCTTAAATGACATACATGGTATAGCTTTGACTTCTTAGACTAATCCCTATACATTTCAGTTTTCTGTATTATACTTGAAATAATGTAAATGGCAGCATTCTCTTCACCATAAGGAACAGTAATTCAAAAAACTGATGTAAATTCAGGTTGATAATATTAGGCAGAAAAGCTTTTTCTCTGAAAAAATGTAAGTTTCAGTTTAGCAGTTAATATTTTTCTTCCTTTGAGCAGCTCTTTCAAAGTGCAAGGATTAAGAGATAGAACAAACTGGAAAATTCTCTTCAGGAATTATTCACTGATTAGAATACATGGAGGGTTAATGGATCCAAAGGTATGGAGATATGATGCTGAAGGATTCAGAGAGCTAATTAGTAGTGGTGTGTTTGTTCATTCCCAGCTTGAATTGGCATCTAATTCCTGGAAAAATCTTTGTAGGTATCTCAGTAACTTTGAAAGTCTGGCCTGGGGTAGCCAGAAGCAATCTGTCTGGTTGTGGGTAACACTAACTATTCAATAACCCTTTAAGATTAACTGATTTCCAAAGTTTCTTACAGAACTCTAGTTTCCCTTTAATGGAGCTTGACCCAGTTGAGTACATGACCTAAAATAAATGTCAGCAACCATTTTCTAATGATAGGTGTAGAAAGTAAAGATGTGAAATACTACTGTGTAATTATATAAATACATGGTGCTGCCCCTTGGTAAGGAGACATCCACCAAATTTAGCAGAACATCTATATTGAGTTATAAATTTGCACATGGGTTTCACCAGTCAGTTACAGTCTGGGGTGGGGAAGAAGGGTTCATTTGAGCATTAATGCAAGGCAGGACTACAGCTGGTAAGCCATGAGTCCTTGTGTTCTGGTTCAAATCAGGGCTACCCAGCTGCTCCTCTGTGGGCTTGACAGTGGGATGCTCTTCTTGTGTCGAAGGATCCTGAAATACGGCTGTAAGGACAGCTGGATGGTGCTGTGCTTAGACCTCAAACCATCCTTGTGACGTTCACTCCAATGAAGGGTAAGTGTGGAGAGAAGGGCAATATAAAGGGTCTCCTTTTCTTCCACACATTTGGCCTGGCCTTTAAAGTTGGAGCAGTGACGTTACTGAGTTGGCTGCTTGTTGGAGGTGTTCAAACCCAGGGTTTAGACCCTACAGGTGAGGAGGCTGCATAGCTTTGATCTTATCAGGTCATTTGAGTTCTTGTAACATGCATGAAGATTCCTTAGAAGTATCGAGCTGTTTGGGGTAAAAGCGACTCTTGGATTTAAAATAGAGGCAAGTCTGACTTAAATTTAAGAAGGAACCTTTCTTAGGTTTGTTTCTCACTTAAAACTTATTGAAGCAAGAAAAATAACTTGCGCACCTTGTGTGAGGACTGTGTACAGATCGCAGTGTTTAAGTTGCTCTCTGAAGCTTCAGTCTTTGGTAGGGTGCTTTTATTTTCCTTCTGTGGATACTTTATTTCCTACTAGCAGCCCTTGTACCATGCAAACACCATCTGAAGTCATTTTGCTCACAGTATCACAGGATACTGTGAGCAGAACTTCAAAAATCAGCGATTTGTTCAGGTACCGTTGTAAGTTTGGGATTTTTTTTGTGAGCCAAGTGCTTGGCTCCAGGGATTATCTTATAGAAACTTTCTCATTGATTCCTCATATAACTTGGAGTTCTGTGATAAACTGTTAAATTGGTTTACCTTTCAAATGATAATGTTTTTTTTGTAGCAACTTTGTATTGTAGTCTATGTTATAAACCCATTCTTCCTCTGAATAAGAGGGAAAAAGGGTATAGGTGAATTAATATTTGGATATAAGAGTTCATTTAGTTAGGGTTACATGCTTGTCTGATTTCTAACCTCTTGGTATACCCTATTAATAGCAAGTTTCTGTATTTCTCCCCCCTTCTGCTTTAACTGAGTCTTGCAGATTCTTCTCAAACTTCTTTTTGTCTTTAGCTCTTCCGAAGCATCCTAGACTTTAAAAGAAGTGTCCTAGACCCAGAAGGGTTACTCACAGTTGAGTTACTGTGTTGTGTTTGTCAGAATGCTGGTGGTGATTGTGAATATGTGTGACTGGCTCCTATGACCAGGGGAGGTTTTGGGAGCTACCTGACTGTATATCTGTCCTGCAGAAAAACTGTTTCCTATTTATCACGTAAAGAGATGGATGTTTTAGTGGCTGATGAACAACTGAAAAGCACCTGGTATTTTTAGTGTTTCCTGGGTGTTAAGTTTCAGGTAGGTCCATAAGTTGCTCTCATTTGCCTTCAGTAAAACATAGAGATTACTAATTAACGAAGATTTTCTTCTAGGAAAATCCCTAACCTTGTTGAACTCTTCCCTTTCCGAAATCATGAATAAAACGAATGGTGTCACGTGGTGGGTAGGTAGTGAATCAGGCCTACTTCAAACCAAGGGAAAAGAGGAGGCTAATTTCAAGCCATGTTCCTTTATCATGATAGCTTCAGAGCATTGCCTGCTGGGAGCATGTGTTCATCCACAATTTGACAGGGTAGCCAGGGGAAAAGGGAGTCTGTGAAGTGGATACATACTGTTTAGGATTTGTGAGGGCAAACTCAATAACTTGTATAAATAAAATATATAAAGGGACCTCAAGGGTCATCTGGTCCAACCTTTCTAGGCAAAGCATGACCCAGACTAGATATCCAAGCACCTTAGAACTGTCCCATGTTGGGGAATTCATCCCTTCCCTGGGGTGAGAATTCCAGTGGCTGGTGGTTCTCAGTGAAGATTTTTCCTCTATTGTCCATTTAGAATCTCCCCGGGAGTAACTTGTACCCATCACCTCTCATCTGTTCCTTGGAACTCCTTGTAAAAAGGGAGTTGTCTTGGATGGGTATGAGCTTTTACATCTGCAAACAAATGCGTTTGTTCATCTTCTGGTTTTGAAATTGTCTTCACTTCGGTTTAATGCCTGGGATTTAATACTTGAGCAAGGATCCCAGCCTGAAAGCCCTGGCTACGTTAACGCAATAAGCCTGTTGTATGTTCTAGTAGATAAGAATATTGAGGAACACCTCCTGTTTCTTGGTTTAGGTGAGGGAAGAGGGGCTGTTTTTGCAGTAGGCATTAGGGAATCTTAAAATCAATGAGAAGATGGAGCATTGGAAACATGATTTAGAGTGGACTGAGATGGAATATGTGAAACTGAGTGCTTAATGTAAGTGATGCTTATTTTAGGAAGGTTTACTGGTCTCGTTCAGTGGGTTTTGTCAGCATGAAGGCTGCACATGTCAAGAGCAGGCACTTGGTTTACTGTCATTCGTGTGAATTTTGAATATACTTCAGTTGTCAGTTCCAGCTCTGTAAATGGCAGTTCCTGGCTGCAGAATATTCTCTTGAACACTGGGAAAACTTAGTCATAATTATTTGTGTTTATCAGACATTGAATGTGTGATGGCTGCAGGCTGGCTTGTAACAGGTTGGGGTTGGGTTTGGGTTTTTTTGCCAGCAGTGACTGAAATGAGTAATCTTTCTTTTCTGCTATACAGAGAAACTTTTTCATGTTGCCAGCCTATTGTGCTGAGAGGACTCAACCTGTGTTTTCTGTGGCTGAGGTTTTTTGAGGGCTAAGTGGAGGTTCAGTTCTGTCTTAGGC
This sequence comes from Psittacus erithacus, assembly GCA_009867235.2. NCBI lineage: Eukaryota > Metazoa > Chordata > Aves > Psittaciformes > Psittacidae > Psittacus > Psittacus erithacus. Next base: position 19,884 of record WYDI02031467.1, read on the forward strand.
TTATTGTTGTGCAACATAAAAATGAATTGGAAGAGTCATAAATCAGACAGCTCTGTCCAGAGGTATGTGATAAGGTGTAATATGTAGTATTCAGAGCTACTTAAATTGGCATAAGGATATCTAGTGTCAGTTGAGTGCTGAAGAGAGAAATTAGGTAAGTGGTTAAATTCATGTGAACTGTTTTGACAGATGCTCATGGGAGCCTGCTTGTGTGTTCAGTTATTAACACAAGGAAACTGAAAGCCCAGGATCAACAGTCTCTGGCATGGAAGAACAGTCCCATACAACGTGAATTTTGATTTATTATTTTATCTGCATGTTTCAAATACTAGCTGTCATTTTGGGCATGGAGTAGTGGCTTGTGGTGCCAGGCTCAAGACCTATCGATGGGGCTGGACTGAACAGAGAGGAGCTGCCCTATGAATGTTGGATTGCTCCTTGCTCATTCTCACCCATCATTTTAGTCAGCTGAAGTTAATGCTGAGATCAGTTTGTGTGGCTGCTAATACATCAAGACCACAGAGCACAGATTTATACGTGAATGTCAGATGTGTATGTGTGCAAGCAGTTATTTCCAGTTATGAAGCAAAGTTGTGTCCATCTTTATTTGCATTGCATCTATAGCAGTGTTTGCAAAAAGAACCTGTTTTGACATGAACCTGTTGCAGCCCAGATCCTATGGCTGCTTGTTTCATGATCTGATAATTGCTTAATACATATTGGAATAAAGGCTGTCCTTCAGGTAATCTTGCCTCATGTTAGTCAACTTCCCATTGTAATTGAAGCTAACTAGATCTACACCCCTCCTCTCTGCCACCCTCCAAGTCTAATTTCCTGCCTATAAAACTCTTGTAGGCTGCTTAGCAAAGGCAGTGTGCAGGTACTAACAGCTCCTCTTAAGTGTGGGGGGCACTTGGGCTTCTAGCCTTGCAGGGACCTGAGTTGATCTGGTGGCTTGCTATTCCCAGAAGAACAGTGTCCCAGCATGTCAGGCCCCTTTGGTAAGTCCATAAAATGCAGTAAAGTGGTAGAAAATTATTTGTGCCTGCCTCCCTCCCACCTGAATTTTATCCCTTTTTGATGGGTTAAATCAGGTGAAAATACCCACGTTTGGGTGTGTGTTTTCCTATTCCTTTAGGTCATCTCTTGAAACTGAAATAGTAATATCAGGAAGATACCTTAAGTAGATAGAAAATTGTTTGACTGGCATGGGGAGGGCAGCGTTGAAAAGCGTATCTTAAGGTAAAGCAAAGCTAGGCCTTTTGCTAGTGTGAGTTTACACCAGGGTGTAGTGATGCACTTGTCACAGCAAGTTCCTACAAGTGGCATGTCTGTGACAAAGGGCTTCACTTTACTTTCCCTTTGGAATAATTATTTTTAGTAGTTTTGAGGCAGGCATTCTTTTTATGTAGAATTTAAAGGGGTTTGAGGTCAAAATTGAAACAAACTCATTTTCAGTCTTCACTTAGTGTTATGGTATGTGATGTCCTATCATCAAATCACAAAATCAGACTGGTTTGGGTTGGAAGGCACCTTAAAGCTCATATGATTCCACCCTCTGCCACAGGCAGGAACGCCTTCCCTTAGAGCAAGTTGTTCCAAGCCCCATCCAACCTGGCCTTGAGGTATCAGTATTCCTCAAAACTTTTAAAGCAGAATTACAAGTATTAATCAGGTATTGGCATTCAGTGTAATAACGGACATGACAACATAAAGCATCAGAGGTTGGGTTTATCAGACAAAACCACAATATCTTCCCAGTGTGGTCCTACTGCAGCATTGCACATCTTGTTAATTATGGAATGAAAATAGTTTAAATATAGATGATCTATTTCAGCTTCATAGGCATGAACTTTTGGCCTGGCCTACATGCCTATATTAGCTTTAAGGAAGCCAAGGTCCCTCTGCATATATTCAGATGTATTTAGACATATGTCCAAGTTGAGTTTTTACAGTAATAATTAGGAAGAGTTACCTAACACACAATCGGGTAGTCATATATTTGTGTAAGAAATAGGAGTTTTAGGAATCCCAGTTAAGTGCTCAGGTCCTCAGTATTTGCAGGGTGAGGAGAGTTGATACCCAGAAAAGCATTTATAGCTCAGGGGCTGTCTGGAAAATGCAAGTTCAAGGATATGATTTAACAGCAGCTTTCATTTCTTAACCACACTTTGTGCAAAGGTAGTCTTCCCAGAAGTACTACTTTGATACAAATGGAAGGGAAAGGTAGAAGAAGTTGTGTTTGCTGCTGCCCTTCCCTGCCTGGATAGGAGGAGCAGTAGGGAATGGTGCTGGTACAGCTGCAGCAGGAAATAGTTGTCTGGAGCCTGGGTCAGTACCATGCTGGTGGTGAGCAGGTCCAAGCCATGCTGGAAAAAGGGCTTTGTTTCTAACTCTGTACGTTGTTGCCCATCTTGCAGGAATTGCTGGTATTAGTTGTGAAGTCAGTGCTTTCAAAGTCGCCTTTACATACCCCTGACCTGAGGTAAACTCAGTCATGGCATTAACGCATAAATACTGCTGTAGCTGACTCCAAATAGCTGCGAATGTAGCTGCTATGGAGGGAGGACCAGTGGTGTAACTGGATCTGAAGAGCTGCGAGGCTGCTGCAGTCCTTGGCAGGACTTCAGGGAAGGTCTGTAGTTGCTGTGGATGGGTGCAAAGCACAGCAATGCAGGAAGACACTGATGTCCAGCACCCTGTCCTCGGGTGCCATGCAGCTTAGCAGCTTCTTTGGGGTCTGACTGTTCCTACTTACTGTTGTTTTGGCAGGTAGAATAATGTCTTGAATCTGCATCTTCCTGAGGAGCCTTACCAAGTGAGATGCTTATTAACTGCCCAAAGCAGCTCGCAAACTAATCCAAAAATAGCACAGTGCTTGGTTACTCTATCACTTTGCTGCAGATCTGATTAGGATAGAGCAGGGCCTAAATTTTGCCACATGAGTAAGTCTTCCAGGAATGCCAACATGAAATCTGCTCATGGTTTTGTTTGGTGTTTGTTTTTAATGTTTATTTTTCGTTTCAAAAGTAGAATTTCTTTGATATACCTTGGGTAGTTTGATTTCTTTAAATATGGGGTTTTTTAATTATTATGGTGTGATCATAATAATTCCATTCACAGGAGACATCTGGTTGTTCAGCTTATTTCTTACTCTGCTATTGATAAAGTATCTAGCTGTTCTTCCTCTCTAACCTTGCCTTAGTGTGTGAGCAAGTGCATGGATTTACAGCAATGTCAGATGTTCTGACTTGGAACCACATTGCAGCTCGTCCTGGCAGACTGGCAATAGTACAGCTATTTTCACATGCTGCATATGGATTTTTGGTATTTTCACACTGAAGTTCTATTTTATTGTGGTTATGTTATTAAGCTCTTACTAAAACTCAAAACCTAAAAATGATGCTCAACATGTGCAGAAGTAATGAGAGCAGCTGCCTTTTCTTGCTGTGATGTAAAACTACGATGAAAATACTGTATATGAAGCAAGTTTTTCTGTGAGACTACATGTGTGAGGTCTCTGGAGGTATAGTACTAAACGTGAAGAAGAGCTGAAGGGCAGTGAGAGGTGAAAAGAGTGGTGAGAAGAACAGACTGCGGTGATACTACCCAGCTTGTACCCTGAGTGAAAGCTGTGTATCGTGTTTGCATAATCAGTGTTAGAGACAGACTTCTTTAGGGGTTCCTCTAAGCAAAATGTGCTTCCTGTTGGGAGGAGGGAGAGGAATTCCTTGCAAGTTAATAGAGTATTTGTGAGTGATGAATTAATACTGCTTCAGGTTCAGGAGGTGTATTGGTGCAGGTAGTGTCCTGGAAATACACAAGTGAGCTTTAGGGTGGCAGTGGCTGGGGAGGAAATGGTCAATATCTTTACCCAATTGTCAAAAAGATGAAGTTTTAAAGGTTGCAGTGGCTCAGCCTCTGAAAGCTGATGCCAGGCTGATGTGCTTGTCTTGGCCTGGGTGTAGCCTAGCTGTTCCTGAGGCCAGGAGCTAAGGCTTGCCAGGAGCCTCCTGGAACACTTCTGCTGTATTTACTGTTCGTATCAAAGTTGTTTCAGTGGTAGGTGCCATTTTAACCTGTCTTCAGAAGGAAGGACTGCTATTAAATATAGTGATGTCATTGAAAAAGACCAAAAAAGTCCATTAGCATGTAATAGAATGTCTTCTATGTGTTTCTCAGTTACATGTTACAAATAGTCCCTTGTACACACAGTGGGATTTTCTGCCGGTCACCAGATGACACAAGCACAGTCGCAACAGGGATAATAGCAGGGAGGGCCATGAAGAAGGGCTGGAGCAGTTCTGCTCTGGAAACAGGCTGAGAGAGCTGGGCTGGGTCAGCCTGGAAAAGAGAAGGCTCCGGGGGGACCTTAGGGCAACTCTGGTGTCTGAGGGGGCTGACAAGAAACCTGGAAAGGGTCTTTGACAATGGCCTGTAGGGACAGGACAAGGGGAATGGCTTTAACCTGCCAGAGGGGAGACTGAGATGAGCTCTTAGGCAGAAGCTTTTCC
>WYDI02031469.1:0-17782 GCA_009867235.2 Psittacus erithacus
CTGCCCAACCTGTAGCTGTGCCTGGGATTGCTCCGACCCAGGTGTAGGACCTTGCACTTGGCATGGTTAAATTTCATGAGGTTGGCATCAGCCCACCTTGCAAGCGTGTCAGGGTCCCTCTGGATGGCATTCCTTCCCTCCAGCGTATCAATCAAACCACACAGCTTGGTGTCATCAGCAGACTAAATACATAAACTAATATAGCCTTATAGCTCATATTTATAGGTTTTCTGTTTGTATCCAGAGTATCTTCATGGCCAAAACCCTTAAAATACAGGCCTTCCCAGTATAATACTGCACAACATGTATGTAAGAATTTCACAGAATCATCATAGAATGGTTTGGGTTGGAATTCAACCCTTAAAGCTCATCCAGCTCCTGCCCCCTGCCACGGTCAGGGACAGCTTCCACAGCAGCAGGTTGCTCCAAGCCTCATGCAGCCTGGCCTTGAACACTGCCAGCTTCTCGGGGCAACCTGTGCCGGTGTTTCACTCTATCCATTTATACGGACACATTTCCCTCCTACTTCATTACAAAGAATCAGGATCTTCGAAAATAAGGACTTCAAAAAGAGGAACATTTTTCTGAGAACAGGATTTTATGAGATCAACTATTCCAACCACAATGATCACCATTAAAGCAGGAACAAGGAATGTCTACATCATCACTGATATTTTCTAACATGCTCCTAAAACACAGAATTCTGCCCCCTCCCCTCAAGCTGTAACTGAACCATTCTTGTCCCTGCATCAGCCCATTACTTCCGTCTCTATGCAGAGAGGACACAAGGAAACGTTCAGTCTAGTCCTCTTCTAGAGCGAGCTGTAACGTATTGGAAAGCTGTGATCATCTTTCTCCCTGAGTCTTCCCCTCTTTAGACTAAGCAGACCCGAATCCTTTAGTCTTTCCTCAGGAGGTCATGCTTTCTAGGCCTCTGAATATTCATGATTTCTCTTCTTTGGGCTATCATTAATTGGTCTCATCCCTTCTTAAAGCTGAAACCAAAGCCAACTTAGCAATGAATAGAAATCATTTCAGAGCCGCCTTACTCTTCCACAGTAAATGAAAGATACTACCTCAAACAACCGTAATGCTCCACTTGATTACTTGATTTAAGTATTACTTGAAATAAAGCTAGAGGGAGCACCTTAATATCACAGGTAACATTACTAAACATGATAATGCACGTGCAGTAACAAAGCAATACTTCATAGCCAGCAATTTTTCTTTTTGCCCCCCCCAATATTTTACACTTTCAAAAAGATAATTCATTACCTGAAGTTATCCACCGTTAGAATTGCATACACAAGGAGATTTTGACTTAAAAATTGAATGGGGGTGGTTCTATGCTTTTCATTTATGAAGCTAAATTGCATTTAATTCCCTGATTTTGCACATAAACTATCTTGGTATATACTTGGATTTTTAATTCAAAAAATAATTGCAGAGCTTATTTCTTAGCCAATATAAGTAATGCTACTGCAAAGCTTGTAGAAGTAAGATCAATATATTCTGATGATCATTTAATCACATCAAGCTATGGAAACCTTACAAATCTGGTATTGATTACATCATGTCCTAAGCAGGAAAAAATATACAACACATTAAGCTAATACGTGGCTATAAAGATGATGAATGCATTTTCACAAAGTCCCACACAAGCATTCTTTTCTGAAGATGACATTTTAATGATATTTGACACTTAGTATGGTGCACATGTTGAAAACCTGTCATGTCTCTTTAAGTACCATGATGTATGCACATACATGCATAAAGACCCCATGGCATGTATTCGCTCACTGAATTAAACTACATACTCAGGAGGGCTGTGGCGACACTTATTCTAACATACAGAGAGTTCACAGAGTCACAGAATGGTTTGGGTTGGAAAGGGCCTTAAAGCTCACCCAGTTCCAACCCCTGCCACGGGCAGGAACACCTTCCACTAGACCAGGTTGCTCCAAGCCTCGTCCAACCTGGCCTTGAACACTGCCAGGGATGGGGCAGCCACAGCTTCTCTGGGCACCCTGTGCATAAATAGCATAAAATTATATTTTATGTTATTTTTATGTTATTTTATGTTATAGGGTGTAGTTTGGGGATTTAGTTAGGATTGCGCTGGGCAATGGAGCCAGAGAGCACTGGACACAAGTGGTGCCTTGGAGGTATGAGAGCAGCAGGTGAGAACAGAGCCCAAAGGGAAGCCCTGAGAAGGGGCTGTGCTCAATGGTACAGAGGACAAGCAGCAACCCCAGGGACTACCCTAGGAGTCATGAAAGCTTCCTGCCCCCAGATGAAGGCACGAGGGGCCATCTGTGTGGAGCAGCAGGAGCAGCCTTTGAGCCTCAATAGCCCAAAGGAGCCCTGTTGAGGGGCTGTGCTCACTGCTGCAGAGGAAGGCAAAAAACCCCAGGGATATTCACAGGCTTCTGTGGGGGAAAAAAGCCTTCTCCCCCCAGCTGCAGGACATGAGACTTTGAAAAGTCTCAGTTAATGCTTTCATGCCCCTCACTTGAAAGCAGAAATATGCTGAGGTTGGTCAAAGTGGTGGTAACCTCTCTTCATGTGTCAGGGAGCACCAGGGGCTATAAAGCTGCACGGTGTGGAAAATTCAATTTGAGCAGGAATTACATGGGTAGAGCAGCAACACCAGCGAGATTAGACACTGAATTCATAGAATCATAGAAGGGTTTGGGTTGGAAGGGACCTTGAGCATCTCTGTGTCCTCCTCTGGACTTGTTACAACGGGTCTATGTCCCACTTGTGTTGCTTCAGTTCATGCATTTCCCTAAGTTTGGTTAATTCCTCAAAGTTTGAGACGCTTTGAGTTCATCACTCCAAGTGGCTGCAGCACCGCATAGTTTCTAACTGATCTTGGGTGTGTATCCTGCGCTTCTGCTGGTAGTGCCCCTCAAAACGTTTTCAGTTTGCTCCTCCACGAAGCAAGCAGTACACTGGCTGCATGGTTCCCTCAAGGCACTATTGCCCCTGTACTGCTGCTGGCTTGGCCCAAGTTCATATTAAGCTCTGAACAGTTTTGGACTACATTCTTTCTCCATGTCGTTTAATACAGCAGAAATGCTGAGCTGTTTTACATACCAAGGCAGACCAATAGGAAGAAAAGCTGCAAACATCATTTAATCTCCACCTACTTTAGCTCTACTTATTCCAGCTTGTGAGTTATGACTCCCTTGGCATCAGTGGGTGATGCTACAATGCAAACCAGTAATACAAAGGTGGTAAAACAAGGACTACCGTCCCTCTTGGCAACATCACACACCATTTGGCAGGGCAAAGATGTCCCCTGTCAGAGATAGAGTCAAACTCTGACTGAACCAAGTATGGGCTGCAGGGCCATTCAGCTTCCATTACTGCCATACTGGTAAGGAATGACATTTTTTCCCCTAAATCCTTGAATTAAAATGGTAATAAGAGATGTGCATTAGCAACTGGGGATAAAACTTATCTTTTCATCTCTGCCTGTCAGTGTAGCTTTGCCATAGCTTGAGGGTGCTGATTCCTGGCAAAATCCTGCCTGCACAGTGGGCAGCTGCTGACTGGAGAAGAGAAGGCTCTGGGGTGTTCTTAGAGCAGCTTCCAGTGCCTAAAGGAGGCCTACAATAAGTCTGGAGAGTCCTCATCAGATTGCTGTGCTGGCACAACAGGTTAAAACTGCCTGACTGCCCCCCTCTGCTCTGAGCTGGGGGGAAACAAACCCAAATGGGGCTTGCAGGCAACAAAACCAGTAACTGAGTTGTGCTGTCTGGCTGAGTGGGTGGGTTTTGGCACTTCCAGCCCATTCCTAAAAGACGGCTCTTCTCCCAGAGGGTGGAAGGATCCCTGTCCCAGGAAATAACTCCAGGAGTGAAGCTGGTGCGTGGGGGTATTTCCTGCCTTGGACAGATAGCAAAGCAAAGCTGCTCCAGAGCATTGGCTGAGGGGTGCGCTGGTGTTTGTGCCAAATGGAACCAAACATTTCCACCACTCAGCCCATTTCTCAGTGCAGCAGAAACAGAGAGAAGAGCTTCAGTTTACTAGGAAATGGTCTTGTTCAACCAGTGGCATAAACCATTTGATCTCTTTGTTGTCCAAGTTTACTTGCTTAGGAACTCAATTATCACCTCATCAAACACCACCTGATTCTCTTATTACTTAGATAATGAAGGAGAGCATTTTTCTCCTAAGAAAAGTCTGAAGCAGTGTGAGTTCATGAATAATCTTTTACAAAAACTTCAAGCTTGTTTATGACACAGGAACATTAAAAGCAGGTGGGGGAGTAGAGCAGAACCAGCCAAAACTCACTGATGGCCGAGTGTGTCATGTGAAATCTCTGCCAGAAGAAATGTGTATCACACATAAGACAACTGCAGATGCATAACTGATGTACTATATTCAGTGCTGCCCATTTCTAGTCCTAAGTGGGTCTAGAATGTACTACCCAGATTTGGCAGAGAGGAGATGGGAGTGAAGGGTATATACAGAAGTAAAGGAAGGGTCCCTATGCCATCAAACTACCCAGTCCCAGGAAAACCCACACCAGTATTTGCACAGCTCATGCTGTAGAGCAAAAAGGGCAGTATGTGAGAGCATCTGAGAAGTGGAAGGTGGTGGAACACTGGAACAGGATTCCCAGCAAAGTTGTGGAGATATTCAAACCCAAACCTGAGCTGTTGATGACCTTTGAGCGGAGGGGTTGTACTAGACCAACCCTCCAGAGGCCCCTTCTGACCTCTGTGATTCTGTGAAATAGCGATTAAAGAACACTGGACTTGTATTCAACACCTGATTTTAAGGACTACATGTGGAAGCAGGTGAAAACACACACCATGCAGAGCTTAGCAAAGCAAGAGAAGGATGTCCCCCGCTGATGCTGTGAGCTGCTGGGAAGGACAAGGAGGTGAAGGAAGCCTGGCCCAGTATAACCACTGTCTGCAGAGGCGGCAAATAAAGGCGTGTGTTGGACAGTCTTCACAAAGGCGTCCCTGGTGCACACAAGTCATTCTAGCAAAGCTGCAAATGGCCGCAGTGAGGGCTGGCATGGCCCAGTGCTGTCTGTCAGGAAGTAATCCTTTTCTGGCAGGCAGAAAGGAGCAGTTTTCCTGCGAGGAACGAGCAGCCAAGAGAAATTGTGCAGCTCTGGGCGAACCTCGGACGTTTCCAAGCTGCTCACTCCCATCAGCCCAGTTCCGCCTCCCTCTCCCAGCTTTCTCCTGTACTTGAGCCACCTGGAGCTGCAGCCCTTCCCTCAGGGTCCTCCTCAGCCTTGGAAGCAACTTGCTGTTTGCCTTGGCAAGGGCAGTTTTACTATCAGCTTCATTACCAAGAGGGTGTTCACCCCCTAAGTCGTCAAAGTCACAACAGGCCGGGCTGGGGTTCACACAGGACCTCGTCGCAGCACTCAGCCCTTCTCCCTCCCATCATCCCCACTTCTTCCTCCCGCTGCCTTCCACCCCAGCACAGCCATGCTGAACAGACAGCTGCCCCTTACTACTCAGTAGTTGCTTGAATCCCACTAAATGCTTGTCAAAGTGCCCAGAGAGCTGAAAGTGAGCTCTTTAAATTACATTTGTTGAAAGACCCCTGGTGTCTGTTCCTGCTTTTCGTTTTCAGCAGCTCTCTGAAATCACAGTTTGTTTTACAGTGATGTTTTGTTTTTCTTTTCCTGCATCCAACCTATAAGTCATGGATGATGCATATTAAACACATTAAGTGGGTTTCAGTGGGGCTGCACACCATGTGTGTGGAAGTTGAAGGCTGGGACAATGGCTTTTTCCTGTTTACTCTATGCTGGGAAGTTACTCCACTATGCACAGCACTGGGGAGACATTTCACCCCATTTTAAACCTAAGAAAGAGGTAGCGAAGCTCCTAAGGATACCACCAAGGAGGAGGAGGAAGAGCCAGAGTCTGCTTGACGGGTTAAAGCAGAGCCTGGAAGTCAGCACTGCTTGGCTTGATGCCTGACCACAGCTGACAGTGGGCAGGTCTCTTCATTTCTGTGCTTCTGATTCCCCATCTGGGAAATAAGAAGAATAAACAAATTCAGTACCCTTTCCTAAGGGAAGGTGTAGAGACTTCAGAAAGTGTTTGGAGCTCCCCACACAGAGCCAGTGCTTTGTCTGCAAGGAGCTGTTATGTATTTTTAGAGAAGTTTTTAATTAGAAGAAGAGCAGCTCCTTCCATTTAAGAAAACTGAGATTTTTGTCCTTATAAAACATTTATGACCATGCACCAGATTATTATTTTTTATAATCCTGTGCATTTCCAGTTTTGCTATTAATATGTCATAAGAAAATCAGGGATTGTGTCCAAATTCCAATTCATGGGATTGGAATTAATCACTCCATTAAAATGAAAAAGGGGGAGTAACGGGGGGAAGTCTTGGAAGCGCTGGCGGGTAATAATGGTTGGACACAGCTCTCCCATCCCAGTGACTCAGTATGGGAATGGATAGCGCCTCTGTCGTCTTCAGACATTTAAAACCTCCCTAACAAGATTTAGCATCAGCTGGGATGTGTGAACAAATAACATTAAGCAACTTGAGACTTCCTAGAACATCTGTTTCTAAGCCGTGTTGGGGCCTGATCCTTTTGGAGGAGGGTGGGAGCTGGAGAGGCTGCACGTTGTTGGGCTCTTTGTTATTAATACCAGCAGTGGGGAATTCTGGTTACAAGTCATCCCTCCCAGATCATGTTTCTGGAGATGTAAGAAGAAAACAAGGTTCAGAAGACAGCACCCTGCCAAAAGGGAGAATATTTTAGGAAGATCTTCCTGACTCTCTCCAGATTATGTGTAAATTTTAGTTACTGAGAGAAAATGAGAACCATTTGTTTAAAGTTCAAATCCTGTCTGGCCTTTACTAGGCTAGGTTTCAAGCATTCTGTTTTGCCTACTCTTTGCTTCTCAATCCATCACCTTGATGCAACCTCCCCATGAGAGATCTCCAAGGCCCTACCCAAGCAGTTGGACTTGGGAACAGAAACATCCATGTTGGAGCTCTCTCCTGGCAACTTCTGCGCGTTGTCAAGTGTTTGAGCACAAGCAGAGTGTGAGATCCCCCTAAGATGTGTGGGTTTAAGTATCTCGGGCTCAGGAGGTGTCAGAAAATGGAGTTCAAACCAAACCCTTTTCTCAAACTTTACTGACTTTTATCTTCAAAGGAGCCTCTTCAAGGGAGCCCCATCGGCTGAGTTTGGGCTGTGGAGTCCAAAAAGCTGATGATGCCTCAACTCGCCCTTGTAATTTGGCTGTCATGGCTCTACCACAGTGTAGATTTACAGTATTCCCACCTCAACTGTGCTGAGACAGAAACTGAATTCAGGAGTACATGGGACAGGCTGGACACAAGAACTGACTATTCATTTTTAAAAGAAATCCCAAGTTTTCAATAGTTTTTCTTCCAGATTTTGTAAGTAGGTTCCAGAGCTGAAGTGCATAAAACCAATCCAGAATTTCTATGGAGGTAATAAAATGGCTCTGAAGGTTAGCTGTTGATTGGGAAAACTTGAGGATCCAGTAACAAAACTGTAATGAAAGCAGTGTGGTTTCCTGACATTTCTAGCATGCTGTAATTCATTCAGTGTAATTTATAAGCCCTCAATTTATTTTTCAAAGTTCAAAGTTTCATTGATATAGTCCCCATGAAACTCGCCTCAGCATATCTTTGGCTTTTTGATGGGGTGCTCTAAAAGGTTAGCCAAACTATAGCAGGTCCATGCTTCTAATAATCCCTATTCCTGCTTTCCAGGGAAAGCCTTGCCTGCCCTTGTTTTTTTGGCCATCAGACCAAAAGCACACACTGTCCTGCCCACAGACCTCCTGGATGAACCTTCAGGGAGGAAGTGGACATACCAATGCCCTTTGCAATTACAAGGAATAGCACACATTCATTCTTTATCAACAGCTTGTAAGGTAACTTTGGTTCCACATCCATAATGCAGCCACACTCAAAAAGATCATTTGGCAATCTCCTGGTGCCACGCATGACAACAGGAAACATGCCAGGCCACTCAGAGAAGTGGGGTCTATGGGAGATACTAAAACAACTCCCATCCATCAGACAATGTCAGAATCAAAAGGGAGATTACTGAAGTACTGCAGTTGACAGACACAGCTCCGCCATTGCTAATCCCTTCTTTTCACAATCCATGCCCTCTTTCATTTCACAAATATGAAATCAGGCCTATTTCACTGGAGAACACCATTGCTGCAAGCATGCTGTCAAGTTAGATGGTAGCCTGTAGGCGCACTGAATTTTTTACCAGCTACGCAAGATGAGCTGTTGCACCCTCTGATAATCAAACCATCTCATAGTGATGAGAAGATGGGATGATCAGTCAGTGGTTTTCACTATCAGTTGTCATACTGAGGGAAAAATAAGTGTTTCCAGTGTGGTTTTACAAACCAGAACACACAAGGGAAGACACAGTCCAGTCTAAACATGGGAGCTGAGGAGCTGTTTGGTAAACTCCAAAAGTGTGCATCTGTGCTGCTGGATGGGGAGTACCTGCTGCCTCCCTCCATACCCAGGCTCTTCTTCAGCCCTTCATGGAAAACATAGCACACCTCATGCAGAATCTGCTGTACCAATGCTGGGTGACTGGTGTTGCTATGAACACATCTCCACCCATCACTGAAACACTCCTCACTCATGGAGCTGTGGTCACCCATGAGCACCCTCATCTCATGCCATCAGACCACAGATGAGGCTGATGGACTTACCTACCCCATGGGCTGCTGAAAGGCTTTTCTTGGATTTATGGGACTCTGGGGCCCTGAATGCTTGCAGACCATTGCTGATGATCACTGAGTGAGATGGGTGAGACTTTCCTGAAAGCCCTGGCTCCTGAAGTCACCTGGTTACATGAGGAGCATCTCAGTTTTCATTTTCGAAGAAAGCATTTCTAGCACTGGTGGGTGCAGAAAAGCCCTCAAAGTGTGCTCTCCGAGGGCTCCAAACACAGGATCCAACACAGAGAGATGAAATTTCATACTTTGAAAAATCTTACTCTTTTACAACCAGTCTTACGGTTCATTTTTGAAACTCCTGACATTGTATGTTCAGGAGGGGAAGCATCTGCTCCTTAGCCTCAGAAAGGCTTGTAATAATGACAAGTTATGTCATTAAGATACAGCAGCCATTGTACTACAGCAGCCACTTCTAAAATCTTTCCAATTGCCCGAGGTAACTAATAACGATACTACATTATTCACAGGTTGCTTAAATATTCGTTGTATTAAGTGCAGGGAAGTTTAGATAACATCTAATTGCAAAGAGAAGCTCTGGAAAGTTTTTGAGGGTGGCAACCGCATACCTAAATGACATTTATTTATTTAGAAGTGCTTAAGACATGCCTTTCACTTACTCTAGGCAGACACAGGGCCCTGAAATCAAACCCCATGCAATATCGCTTGGCTCAGTGCCTACACTTGGAAGAACTTTTTCAGCACACCCAAACTAAGAGACTCCTTTCCCAGTTTCTCTCATTTAATCATCCTTTGTCTGCAGGCACCACCCAGAGTGAAAAAAAAGGGATAAGCAGAGAAACCCTTGCTGAACAAGGCTGCAGACGATTGTGTTAAACACGCTACCAAAATAATAAGGAAAAATAGAATTTAATTCCAGGAGTTTCATCTGCCGTGATTCATTTCAGACCTTATCATGCCCCAGCTCTATAAAATTCTGAACAGGTCCGCTGGTGTCCATGTTTCTTGACTGAAACACGGATACCAGCATTGCAATGGCAGTGAGGCTGGGATGTGACAACACTGTAGCAAGGCACCTTGATGGCTCAAACTTAGCCCTGAGAATCCTTAGCAAAACTGCCCAGAAGACACAGCTTCAGAATTAACACTTAGAGAACAGGAAAGCATGTTATGGGCACTGAGCTGGGGGTGACCTACTAAACACAAGCCACAGAATCACTGATTTCTATCCCTTCATACTCTCACAAACATAGACTTGTTTGGGTTGGAAGGCACCTTAAAGCTCATCCAGCTCCAGCCCCTTGACACTGGCAGAGACACCTTCCACCAGACCAGGTTGCTCCAAGCCCTGTCCAACCTGCCCTTGAACACTGCCAGGGATGGGGCAGCCACAGCTTCTCTGGGCACCCTGCGCCAGCACCTCAGCACCCTCATGGTGAAGAACTTTCTCCTAAGGTCTAATCTAAGGTTTAACGTCTCTGTCAGGTTAAAGCGATTCCCCCTTGTCCTGTCACTCCATGCTGAGCTGGATTTGTTCAGCAGTTAACATGCTAACACAGGCAAGGCCATAGCCACAAACCTCTCTATCATCCCACTCGTATTACACAAATAGGTTTGAGGCCTCCTTCAAAACAGCCTCCAAAAATGCCCCTTAAAGATGTCCTTCCTTTCCCCACCCCTGAAGCAGCATATATCAAAAGAAGCTTTTCAACCCTCCAACCCTACCCCTCTCTTAGAAAGAGGCACTTTGTGTTTCAGATAAGCTGGGCCACATTTGGCATTGCTCCAGCCCAATTTGGAATATGCACATTTAGCAGCAGTTTGTTAAGCACATAAATCTTTACCATTGCTCATTTTCCATAAGGTACCCTTCCAAAGGAAACGAGTATACAAGGAGCCATGGAGCCCTGTGTTCAGCACGGTACAAAGCAAAGCCTCCCACTCCAGGCAGGCACACACGTGATTCCAATATCCTTACTCTGAATTTGGAAGCCACAGCTGCTACTTTAGACCACAGCAACTGAAAACACCCCAGGGGGAGACGAAGCAAGAGGCTGAGATCCTACACGTAGAGCCATGACAGCAGTGTGTTTTGGAGCCTTGCTGCAACCAGCAGCTGTGGGTGAGCACATCAAATCATAGAGACACAGAATCATAGAATCAGTCAGGATGGAAAAGACATTTAAGCTCATCAAGTCCAACCATTCCCCAGCACTGCCAAGGCCACCACTAACCTGTGTCATTGAGGGCCTCACCTACACAGTGTGTGAACACTTCCAGGGACGGTGAGTCCAGCACTGCTCTGGGCAGCCTGTTCCAGTGCCTGAGCACCCTTTGGGGAAGAAATAGTTCCCAATATCCAATCTAAACTCCCCTGACACAAACTGAGGCCGTTTCCTCTTGTCCTGTCACTTGTTACTTGGGAGCAGAGCCCAGCTTCCTCCTGGCTCCATCCTCCTGTCAGGCAGTTGTAGGGAGTGATAAAGTCCCCATTGAGCCTTCCCTTCTTCAGTCTAAACTCCCCAGGTCCCTCAGCCATTCCCCATCACATTTGTGCTCCAGGCCCTGCACCAGCTCCATTGCCCTTCTCTGGCCCTGCTCCAGCACCTCAATGTCTCTCTGTAGTGAGGGGCACAGAAACGAACACAGGGTTTGAGATGCAGCCTCACTAGTGCCCAGTGCAGGTGGATGATCACTGCCCTGGCCCTGCTGGCCACACTACTGCTGATGCTCTTGGCCACCTGGGCACAAGCTGGCTCATGTTCAGCCAGCTGCTGACCAACACTAGCAGGTCCTTTTCCACCGAGCAGCTTTCCAGCCACTCCTCCCCAAGCCTGTACCATTCCATGGGGTTGTTGTGGTGCTGGGAGAGCTCTCCAAGGCAAGTGGACATGTGACAAGGAAAAAGGAAATGAAAATAGCCTAGCTCTCATTGAGAGGAGCAGTGAGAAACAGCAGCCATGGCAGAGGGCTGCTCTTACCATGATTTACTCAGGACAGGAAAGAGATACTTGTCTGTAAAGGCAGCAGGGGAGGATGCTTACACTGCTAAGCACCTGCTTTACACAAGAGCCCCCATAGCACAAGAGAAAACATGCAGTCTCAGAATCAGGTGCTTAAGGACAAGTGTAGCTCCAGAGCATCCTTTCCTACTTATAATCTCTCCTCCTTATTCAGACCTTACTGACTGAGTTCTGTGGAGCCTCTCCTCTAGAGTTCAGTTCGTGACTCTACTAAACCACTCAGTGATACTGCTGAGAGAGAAAAGTTGAGTTCAGGATGTGTTCAGGCAAGCCTGTTTGGACCAACACTCTGTAAAATGCTATATATACTGAAAGTCCTTCAAAATAGTTGTGTGCTTTATTCATATCCAAGAGTGTACGGCTTTAATAAATTCTGCTTTGGAGAGCTTTTTTGTGCGCTGTGGGTCTGAGAATATCTGTGGTTTGTGGTCACTTGTTTTTCTAATACTTTGGTCAGTATCCAACCTCCCTGTGTTGCTGCTCTACCCATCTAATTCCTGCTCCAACTGACTTTTCCACACACTGCAACTTTATAGCCCATGGTGCTCCCGGACACATGAAGAGAGGTTACCACCACTCTGATCAACTTCTATTTCTGTTTTCAAGTGAGGGGCACAAAACCATTAACTGAAGCTCTTCAAAGTCCTGTAAAAGTGCTTTAGTGGTTTAGTCTTCCCAACAGGAACCAAATTTGACCACCCCTTTTGAATGGCACGTTTCTTAAGGTGCGGCGGAGCTCAGAGGCAAAGCCAGGAGGTGACAGTTTACAATCCCATCACACATTTACTGGACATAAATACAGGTCACCGTGTGGGTGAAAGCTCCCTGGGCACATCTCTCAGGCTCTGCCCTTCATGCTTTGATGTTATCAGATGTAGGAAACAGGGAAGTTCACAGTAGTTCATTGCACAAAAACACAGTTCAAGATATGTATGTTCCCTTGTCCACATCATATTCTGGATTTCACAGCACTGAGGAAGCAGAAAAAGCTCTGTCTCATGGAATACTTCTACAGTTCCCTTCGTCCCTCCCAGCTGAAACTATGACTAAAGAGATGTCTGCTTCATCAGTAAACCCTGCATAAAGAACAGCAGGGTACAAATAGGCAATACAATGTCAAGTGGAGCACCATGCATTTCTGCTCCAGTCTGGAAACATCAGAGTAGGCATATGCTTCTGGAGATATGAGCATAGTCACAGGGTGATTATGAGACATCAATGTGACACAGGCAAACGCATTCTTGTGTGTCAGGCAAGGTATTCCCATAGGAAAGTCAAGCCTTGTGCAAAGCTCTGGTGAGAATTTACCTGTACCACTATGGACATTTCTCATTCCTCAGACTCAAGAAAGACAAATTCCGTCTGGGATGAAGGCAAACAACTAAGCAGTTGATTAGGGACATGGAGAGCCTTCAAAAGAAGATGAGTGTCAGGAGCAAGACAAAGGCTGAGTGGGCTACCATCACTTCCAACAAAGTTATCAAGGATGATGGCCAAAGGAGCTACTGAAGTGCATGGAAAAATACGGTAAAGAACACAAAATCATTCAGGGCTTCCTTCCAAGAAGACCTCACCCTAAGCAGTGTAGAGCAAACGTCCCTTGGCACATTTGTGAGGAATGGTGAGGAGATCATGCATACTTTCTATGCCTCTGTAAAGTTCGTGCAGGGGGAACCAAATCCCTGTCTTTCATCTCTGGCATCATCACAGCAAAATGAGTGTATATGACATAAATCCCATTGTTTACATAGTCTGAATGTACATATGAATTTTGGCAGCAATGTATAAAATGACAAGAACAGCACCTTCCCTACTCTTTTAGTGCTTGAAATACCAAATACTAAAGGAAAAAGACATTTGCTAGGGGTTTAGATAAGATCTGAACACTTTCCCACAAAGTGAGGTAGGCAAATAACTCTCAGAAAGGTTTAAGTCCCAGATGAGCTGTGAAAGTTTTATACCAAGGCTGAAGTGTATTGTGGTGGGTTGACCCTGGCTGGCCACCAAGCCACTATCAATCAGCAGAATAGGGGGAAAAAATACAATGAAAGGCTCCAGCATTAAGATAAGGACAGGGACATCACTCAGCAATTACCATCACAGGCTAAACAGACTGGACTTGGGGAAATGAATTTCTTGGATAAGGATGAGGAGAAATAAGAACACATCTAAAACCACCTTGCCCCCACCCCTTCCTTCTCCCCAGGCTCAACTTCACTCCCAACTTCTACACCTCCTCCCCCCATATAGCACAGGGGATAGGAAATGGGCATCGTGGTCGGTTCATCAAGTGTTATCTCTGTTGGTCCTTCCTCCTCACACTCTTCCTCTGATCCAGCACGGTGTCCCTCCCATGGAAGACAGTCTTTCATGATTCTCTCCAGTGTGTGTCCTTCCTATAGCTGTATGGGTTGCAGTCCTTCAGGAACAGACTGCTCCAGTGTGGCCTCCTCTCCACAGGGCTGCAGCTCCTGCCCAAAGCCTGCTCCAGCACAGGGTCTCCATGGGGTCACAGCTTCTCTTCAAGCACATCCACCTTCTCTGGCGTAAGGTCCTCCCCGGGCTGCAGGTGGATATCTGTTCCACCATGGACCTCCATGGGCTGCAGGGGCACAGCCTGCCTCACCACGGGCTGCAACATGGGCTGCAGGGGAATCTCTGCTCTGGCACTTAGATCTTGATGTCTGCAGGGTTTGTCTGACATTCTCTGCCCCCTGTTCCAGTTACAGTTGCGCACCACTTTTTCATCCTTTCTGACCATCTGCTCACAGGAGGCACTCCCTGCAGTCACTGCCTTACCAAAACTTTGCCATGTAAACACAATACACAGAGCTTCTACTCAACGCCATGTCTCTAAGGAGATGCTACTGGCAGCTCCCACTGTGCAGCACGCTGGTTAGTGAGTGGTGCTCAGCTGCGGGGACCATGTTAGCTCATGAAGTCCTAGGAGTACTACTTCACAACTACTAAACCACTTTGTTGATCCTCACACTTGTGTTCTGCTTCACCCACAACAAACTGCATCTCTTTATAGCAACAGAAATCCTCTCCATCTACTTGCAACTGCTTCACTCAACAGAACTTTACACCCAAATATAGCAAATAATAAAGGAGACCCACATTATTTCTGCCAAAACTTTCATATCCCTTCACCCTGCATGTGGCTGGAACAGCTTCAACCTCTGTACAAATCTGTCCACCTGTGAACAGCTCCTCTAGATCCCTAAATCAAAAAACCATTCCTGTATGAATACTGAGTTTAGTGCTGTTAAGATGCTCTCAGCCCAAGTGGGTTATTTGGGCTGGTCTTTTAAATGCCCACAGACCCCCAAAGACTGCATTCCAACATATTAAAATGCATTGTATTATTGCAATATTTGTAGTAGCACTTATTAAAGCTGTGTTCAGGGAGTTGGGATCATAAATCCTCCTGGTCTGCAACCATGCCCAAGCTGGCGCATGTTCATGTTTGATAGATGGGCTGTAAAATGAGGACACATTCTCACGTGTGAAGTGTGAATAGTTTCTCCACTTATTTATAGCAGTTGATGTTATGTGGGGCCTGAGACAGACTCTGTGTTCCAGACACAACTGACAGAAAGGGAAATGACGGTGACAACAAAGTGTGTTGTCAGAGTGCCTGAATACACATCAAGTAACTCTTCCAATTGATTTCCTTGGACTTTGAATCAAGCAAACAGTTCTAAAAACCATTCCTGATCTCCATGTGTTCAGCTACAGTGGCTGCTAGACTTGCGGCACCAAAAGCTTCCCAGTGCTGCACACCATTCTGAAGCACTGAAAAGATAAATTAAAAACCGCTCAGTTAAACCCAACCAACATGCCCTGAAAACAGAAGCAGGGAGATGTGAAAAAGATTAGGCTTGAACCAATGTACAAAATATACTCTGCTCTCTGCGCTAGAACTTTGCGCTCTAAAGCTACTGTTCTTGTTACAGGTGGAGAGTGGTACATGTGATGGCTAGAGAGAGCTTTTAATGTCAAAATACTGCCTCTTCTGCAAGGCTGAGCTTTCATTCTTCCACAAGGAGCTCTTCAAGCTTCCTCTCTCTGAAGTTAGGTAAACCAGCATCTTTCATAAACATTAAATTCCTTCCCTCCCTTTTAAAGCAAAGGAAGACAAACAAGGCACTAACATGAGATGATGATATCTTAATCACAAAGGCATTTAAGGAAGATCTCACTATCTGCAAGTTGCTCACAAAGGTGGTGTGTGACCTTAGGAAAAATCAAGCACATTGTATTTTTGGCTGAAGTAAGCAAGCAGAGAGGAGTGAGTAGGATGAAACAAGACTTTATCAAAACAAATCACACTAAGACAGTGTATTACCTCCTTCAAAGTAAAACACATCACAATATAAGAAAGTTCCCTGTCTTTCACAAACCAAGGCTCAGTAAGCAAGGATCAGCTGTTTTAGAGTTACAGCTCTTCTCCTTCCAACAGATTTCAAGAGGCAGACTTTAAATGGGGCTGTCACAAGGCATGGGGCAGGAATGGTACATGAAACGTAGGGAGAAACTGATAACAACACAGGAAGGTAGTGTAGGCAAGAGAGAATGGCTTCCAAAACGTGCCTATGTTTTCTTCACTTCACTTGAAAATCACTAGGACTTTATGTGTTTCTCTCTTACCTTCTTCTCTAAGCTCCCTCTAATTGAACAGTACAAACATCCCATAGCCTTTATTTAGTATTAGACAATGATAGCACTACGAAAAAATGTGGATGTGAAGGACGTGTAAGTACCCCTGCATGCAAGCCTTGGAGTGTAAGGTACGGGAGAAGCAATGCATCTAGTACACAACACTCCTCTCACACACTGCCTGCTAGCAGTTACAAGGACCAGTGACATAGAGAACCACTACTTGCAGTAGTGTCACAGGGACATGAAGAACTCAGGTGCAGCACTAGAAGCAGTATTAGCATCAGCTGCAATGCGGGAGGTTGCACACAGTATGTGAGGCATGATACACACAATGGGTGAGGAAGGCAGTTGCACAGAGTGGCAGTGGAAACTAAAGTGATTTTGTAAAGTCATGCAACAGGGCCAGCAGCAAGAGCTAGGAATAAAAAGCAAGCTGGGGTCCCTTTCACTGCTCTATCTGCTCATCCCTGCTGACAGGCCCTCAGAAGGTGGTGTGACAGGGCAAGCTATGTCTGTGTTAAACTGGCAAATCTGCCCCATGTTCTACTGAACACATGTTCAAACATAACAGAAACATAAACCTATTAAATTATGTGCCAGAGAACAAATCTGTCCAGAAAAGCAGCTTGACACTCCGGTAAGGACTATGACTGAGAACCTATTGAGGCAGCAGTCTGGAGCTATCAACCCTGAATGATTAACGCTTCTGAATCCTGTAGAGAAATGGTTTTCCAAGGAGGAAATGCCAGTATGACTAGGGAGGAGGCCAGCACTTGTGAAAGCAGTGCTTGGCAGAGATTACTTCAGCATGTGTTGCTGCTTTGCTAGTGGGATAAGCAGGAGACAGAAGAGCAAGGTGGCCCCATTTGGCTTCGTAAACTTCAGTCTCACCCAGAAGGAAGATTGGACTGGGAGCTTTCTGGAGCTGTGAACGTCCCAGAGGTGTGTAGCGCTTCAGTATCAGACGGAGTGGAAGAGCCGATTTTACTCCAGCTCCTGTGATAAAGAAGAATAATCCCTTTCTACAAGATTTAAGTGTCCAATGTTGCGATGACTATTAGAGGGGCCCCGCCTCCAGCTGGGTGGAGGTAGGGGACAATGGATTTACTGGACTGTGTGGATCAGATGGCCTGGCACATCAGTTCCACAAAAATATAAGGCTCTAGTAGATACCGGTGCACACTGTACCCTGACGCCATCAAGCTGTCAAGGGGTGGAACCCCTTTATATTTCTGGAGTGACAGGAGGATCCCAAGAGCTGACTGTACTGGAGGCTGAAATCACCCTGACTGGGAGGAAATGGCAAAAGCACCCCACTGTGACTGGTCCAGAGGCTCCATGCATCCTTGGCATAGACTACCTCAGGAGAGGGTACTTCAAAGACCCAAA
>WYDI02031471.1:0-21027 GCA_009867235.2 Psittacus erithacus
AGCCATTTTCAACTTATTGTCTAATCTTGTATTTTTAATGAGCTTTGTTTCTGTTATTGCGAACTCATACAGTTATAACCACATAGCAACACTTATGATTTGCGAAAGCCAGTGCATTTATGTGTTTATCACAGTCTCCCCTCCCTCCGCCCCCTGCAAGGCTGTGTTGCCCCACCCCATGCAGTGTCTCCACAGGCCTTGCTCTGTAAAACATGGATGATCCTTTCCCTGCTTTACCCCAGGTCCTGAACAGATCACCTGCCTTGGCTCCTGAGCCAGAAAGCAAAGCTGTGGGCATGGTTTGCCATGGCAAACCTCTATTCCTTGTTAAAGGATCACCGAATCCCAGACTGGTTTGGGTTGGAAGGGACCTTAAAGCTCATCCAGTTCAACCCCCCTCCCATGGGCAGAGACACCTTCCACTAGACCAGGTTGCTCCAAGCCCTGTCCAACCTGGCCTTGAGCACTGCCAGGGATGGGGCAGCCACAGCTTCTCTGGGCAACCTGTGCCAGGTCCTCACCACCCTCACAGGGAAGAACTTCCTCACATCTCATCTAAATCTCCCCTCTGTCAGTTTAAAGCCATTCCCCCTTGTCCTGTCCCTACTTGTCCTTGTTAAAAGCCCCTCTCCAGCTTTCTTGTTGGCCCCTGTAGGCACTGGAAGCTGCTCTAAGGTGTCCCTGGAGCCTTTTCTTCTCCAGGGTGAACAAGCTCAGCTCTCTCAGCCTGTTTCCAGCCCTTGGAGCATCTTTGTGGCCTCCTGTGTCCTCACTTCAACAGCTCTGCGTCCTTTTCATGTTGGAGCCCCAGAGCTGGATGCAGGGCTGGGATGTCTCACCAGAGTGGAGTAGAGGGGGAAGAATCCCCTCCCTCGACCTGCTGGTCACGCTGCTGGTGGTGCAGCCCCGGACACAGTTGGTTTCTGGGCTGCAAGCGCGCACTGCTGGGTCATGGGGAGCTTCTCACTGACCAACACCCCCAAGTCCTTCTCCTCAGGGCTGCTGTCAGTCCAGTCTTCTGCAGTCTGTATTTGGGGATTGCCCTTACCCAGGTGCAGGATCTTGCACTTGGCCTTGTTGAGCTTCATGAGGTTGGCACTGCCCCACCTCTCCAGCCTGTCCAGCCCCCTCTGGATGGCATTCCTTCCCTCCAGCATGTTGACTGCACCGCACAGCTCAGTGTTGTCAACAAACGTGCTGAGGGTACAGTCCATCTCACTCAGTCCCAGCCATCCTCAAGCCGTTGTCCCTCCTCTTCTGTTTGGTTTGCACTCAACTTTGAAGGCAATTTGGGGCTGTTCTCCCCTGGTTCTCCTCCGGGCCAAGGTGGCACGGTATTGTTGGTGTTCAATTGGTTGAACTCAATGCTCAAAGTGTCATTGGAGATGGAATTCTAGAGGCTGCTTCATGGTCGTTTCCCGAAAGCAACTTTGCCTCCCAGGTTTGCCTGTCATGTTTAAGACAAGGGGAATGTCTAAACTGTCAAAGGGGAGATTTAGATGAGACCTGAGGAAGAGGTTCTTCCCTGTGAGGGTGGTGAGGTCCTGGCACAGGTTGCCCTGAGGAGCTGTGGCTGCCCCATCCCTGTCAGTGTTCAAGGCCAGGTTGGATGGGGCTTGGAGCAATCTGTCTAGTGGAAGGTGTCTCTGCCCATGGGAGGGGGTTGGAACTGGATGAGCTTTAAGGTCCCTTCCAACCCAAACCAGTCTGTGATTCTGGGTTTCTATTATTCTGTGAAATAAGGCACGTACCACTCTAACATTCTATTTGTGTAGCAGAGTTTTGTGACCTCTCACAATCCTGATAACCAGATGAGCAGCATTTCCTTGCTGGCTCCCAGCTTTAAAGCTCCATTTCTCCTTTCATTCAGCCTGTACCTGTGCTGCTCCTGTGTTTATTCACGCAGTACTGGCAAATGTCTTCGCAGCTTTATGTGCATGTCATTTAGAGGGGATCCTTATGGGGATACATGTGCACTTCTTTATTGCTGTGCTTTTTCACAGATCATTTATTTGAGGACTGTCTTGGAATCTGAAGAGATTGTGATCATGGAAACTTAGCACCATTTTGGATTCCGCAGCAGTCATTGTGTTGGAATTGCTGAGGTCATCTGGGAAGAGGACAAGGAGCCCACATTACCTTTACCAGGTAGTCATGCAAATGCTCACCTCTGTTTTAAATAAAGTGAAGTCTTGGTCCAGCTCACAGCTCTCCGTTTCTTTTTAGAGCAGTCACAGCAGATAAGGTGCTGGAGAGAGCACAGTAATTAATATACAAGAATTGGAAAATATTTTGTTTGAAACTAGAAATTGTCCCTAGATTATCACACAACTGTTGATCGCAGGCTGTCTGTAGGAAATGGTGGAGGCGAAACACAGGATCTGCATGTTCCAGGGGTTTGAAACAGTTTATTAAGCAGTTGGATGTATCCTTGTGAGCCCACCTGCAGCAGATTTTGGTCAGCAGATCCTCTAGTGTCACTGGGTATTGACAGTCACTCCCTGCATTCACTCTGCCCTGAAGAATAAAATAAGAATTTCACCAGGAGTTGTCAGGCACATGATTTTTTCTTTTTCTTTTCTTCTGGAAACTCTAAGATCAGGTCTTCATTAGGAACTTTAAAATATTTTTATGGCTTAGTATAAATAAGGGGTTCTAATTCCAAAATACAAGAAATGCATATTCAATCCAGACTGTAAACAAGGTAACTGCTGTTCAGAGCACTGGAAATGTTAGCATACCAACAACTGCACAGCCCTTTGCAGTGCTGTTGAGATCCTTTTGGCTTGCTTTCACCTGCAGCACATCTTATTCAAAACCTCAGAAGCCTGAAATGGAGTTCTGAATGGTCAGACATTACAAACCAGGAGGCTGCTAGTGCCTTCACACACTGAAAACACTGGACAAAAGAAAATGCTTCTCATATTCCTGCAATAATTTTCTTTGCAAGCCTGAGAGGAAGGAAAGCTTGTGCTGTCAAACACTAATGTGCCTGGTACACAAGAGGAAATCATGATCAGTAATTCTCTGTGTACATGCTCAGTGTTCTGAGCAGAACAGTGCTGGAAAGAATTTTCAGCAACTGGTTGCCCACGGTTGCTTTTCATGAAGAATAGAAACTGCAACTGAACATTTGTCAACACTTTATTTTTAAACTTGACTACTCTGTAGCTTGCGTTTTCATGACAAACAACATTACATTTCTTTTCAGGGAATCCAACAGTGTTGATTTTTTCTTTTTTTCTCTCTCTACTTAGTATGTATCTAGTAAGAAAGAGAGTCCATACATTCGTGCGAGTCAAACCAACAGCAGATTTTGCTCAAGATATGATCAAGTTTGGGCCAGATAACAAGGTAGACAAAAAGAGATTGCATGTGTGAAAGGTTTGGGATTTGATTTCAGTTTTGCCCACTGAAATGCAGAATTCTTCCACTCCTTTAGGCCACACAGCGTTTTCTTGCGTGTTGTTTTGTCCTGCTTGCTGTTCTCCTCTGCGCTGACAGAGGCTTGTAGGTTTGTATCAGCAAGTGTGACTATAGAAAACACACTTCTGGTGATGCAGTGACTAGAGGAAATCCTCAAAAGGACTGGGACTCTGGCTGATCCTTGAGGAATTCCCAGTGGTAACTTCAGTTCCAACCTGTGGAACAGTCTGTTTCTGTCCTCTCTTATGCAAGTTCCTCCCTTCTGCAAGTTCCTCCCTTCATCTTCTCTTGCTTAGTTTGTAATTTCCCTGGGACACAAGATCAGACACATCACTGGGGGGTAAACAGATGAGCTGAGCCACCTTTCCTTTTCTTTTTTTTTTTTTTTAGAATATCTATTACCAGAAAATACCATCAAGTTCAGTAAGGCAATAGTGCTGTTTGTGCTCCATTTCCTCCTGGCCTCCAGGTCTTCGGTGCATGTTTTTTCTTTTTGGACAATTGCTGAAATTCTTTATGGTTATTGAAGTTAACTTCATCTCTTTTTGGGTTTCAGAGCATAGAGATGTGCCTCAAAAAAGATGCCAAGAAACAAGCTATGAATAGCAGGCAGACCAGCTGGAGCTTTAGAATGGATGGCGTCCTTCACAACACCTCCCAGGAACAGCTTTATGATACAGTGGCAAAGAAATTGGTGTCCGAAGCTTTAATTGGCTATAATGGTAACTTGATGCTATATTTGTTAACATAGAATGATAGAATCACAGCCTGGTTTGGGTTGGAAGGGACCTTAAAGCTCATCCAGTTCCAACCCCCCTGCCACGGGCAAGGACACCTTCCACTAGACCAGGTTGCTCCAAGCCCCATCCAGCCTGGCCTTGAACGCTGCCAGGGATGGGGCAGCCACAGCTTCTCTGGGCAACCTATGCCAGGGCCTCACCACCCTCACAGGGAAGAACTTCTTCCTCAGATCCCATCTCAATCTCCCCTCTGTCAGTTTAAAGCCATTCCCCCTTTTTGCCCATGTCAAAAGCCCCTCTCCAGCTTTCTTGTCAGCCCCTTTAGGCTCTGGAAGCTGCTCTAAGTTGTCCCCGGAGCCTTCTCCAGGCTGAGCAAGCCCAGCTCTCTCAGCCTGTCTCCATAGCAGAGGTGCTCCAGCCCTTGGGAGCATGTCCATGGCCTCTTCTGGACTTGCTCCAACAGCTCCACATCTCTCATGTGTTGGGGCCCCAGAGCTGGGTGCAGAGTTGCAGGGGGATCTCGCCAGAGTGGAGTAGAGGGGGGAAATCCCCTCCCTCCACCTGCTGGTCACGCTTCTGGTGATGCAGCCCAGGACACGGTTGGTTTCTGGGCTGCAAGTGCACGCTGCTGGGTCATGACGAGTTTCTCATGGGCCAACACCTCCAAGTCCTTCTCCTTAGGAGACAAACCAGTCTTCCGCAGCCTTTATTTGTGCTTGGGATTGCCCTGACCCAGGTGTAGGACCTTGTTCTTGGCCTTATTTTGACAATAAGTGGAGATTTGATCTGAGGAAGATATCCAGTTGATTTGAGAAATGCAGAGGTTACCACTGGAGTTTATTCTTTTGCTTTTGAATCTTTTCTAGGCACGATAATGTGCTATGGGCAAACAGGGGCTGGTAAAACTTACACCATGATGGGAACAACCGCCGATTACAAGCATCGAGGAATCATACCACGAGCTATACAGCAGGTATTGGATCTGATTGGGAAAAGGGGCTGGAAGAAATAGGAAAGACATCTCTTGTATCAGCTCTTGCTGATACTCAGAGTGTTTTAACATGGTGAATATGTTATAAATTTATCTCCAGCACTGTTTTTACTTTATTCTTTTTATCTAAGATAAGATCATTAAAGATTTAAAGGAGCTTGTAAAACAGAGTTACTTTCTAGATTTGTTTTGCTACACCATGACCTTATGCTCTGATAATGATGATGTTTAGGAGCATTGGAATGGTGTTGGCTTGAAATATGCTGATTTATCAGTCCCATTGCTGCATAGATGTGTCCCTGTCCAGAGGCACAGGCTTAGCAGTGCTTTGAGGGGACCGGTCTGTTTATCTTTAGGCAGTGACACAGAATGCTTTCCATTCCCACAAAGACAGCTGACATATAGGGTGTGGAGCTGTTGGGGTGAGTCCAGAGAAGGACGTGAAGATGCTCCAAGGGCTGGAGCAGATCTGCTATAGAGACAGGCTGAGAGAGCTGGGCTTGCTCAGCCTGGAGAAGAGAAGGCTCTGGGGAGACCTTAGAGCAGCTTCTACTGCATAAAGGAGCTGACAAAAAAGCTGGAGAGGGGCTTTTGACAAGGACAGGTAGGGACAGGGCAAGGGGGAATGGCTTTAAACTGACAGAGGGGAGATTTAGATGAGATCTGAGGAAGAAGTTCTTCCCTATGACGGGGGTGAGGCCCTGGCACAGGTTGTCCAGAGAAGCTGTGGGTGCCCCATCCCTGTCAGTGTTCAAGGCCAGACTGGATGGGGCTTGGAGCAACCTGGTCTAGTGGAAGGTGTCCCTGCCCATGGGAGGGGGTTGGAACTGGATGAGCTTTAAGGCCCCTTGCAACCCAAACCATTCAGTGATTTGATGATTCTGTGAAACAAAGATGGGAAGAATTCTGTAGTTATGCTTTATTGTCATTTGCCAAGGTTGTTTCTGTTTAATTCTGTTTGTGGCTTTCCAAATGTAAGCAGGCCTTCAAAAATGTTGTTTTCAGCGCTTCCGTTTTGCAAAATCATATTAAAACTGTTGACCTAGCCCTGTCAGCCCTCAGGCAACTCCTGTTTAGGATTAGCTACACACACGTGGATGCACTTATAGCTGTTCAGAAAGTTATGAATAGCTTTTCTGGAACACCATAAATAGCTAATTATTCTGTTTGTGAACTAGCACTGCTGTTGACAAACTCCTTGTCTTTATATAGGTCTTCAAAGCAACTGCACAATCCACTGATCCAGTCATCACTGTCCGAATATCCTATCTGGAAATCTACAATGAGACCTTGTTTGACCTTCTGTCCACTGTGACAAGTGATGCGAGCAGTGACATGCAGATGGCTATTGTGGATTGCCCAGAAGGGGTTTATGTGAAGGGCTTGTCTATACATAGAGTTAGCCTCGAGGAAGATGCTCTAAGTCTCCTTTTTGAGGCAAGAGAAAGCAAATATTACACTTCATATAATTGTTTATTGGCTTAGCACAAGGAGAAGGCAGTGAAGCAGGAGGTGGGTGGCCAGGAGGGCTGGGGGGAGGTTCAGCCCTCTTTGTTCTCTTTGTTGTGCAGGTAGAACTGGTAACTCTTTATAGCCCATGCTCTGGCACAGAGGTTCTGGAATATCTCCTTGGGGAAATTCTGGGTTTAATGTATGCCAGAGCAAGTCAAGTGATGGAAGAAACATGTTGGGGTGAGACCACAGAACATAGTAGCATTGGAGATTTCAGTTAGCACCAAAATACAGAAGGCAGCCACAGAATGCCTTCATTTCAAAAGGTTTATCTCACTGGCCCCATCAGCAGGCTGAGATCCCAGACAGCCCAAAAGAGTTGTTTTCGTGACCCTGGTTATCACATAAGGGTGTTGGTGAGTGGTTTAGTACAAAGTGTCCAATGTTTGGGATCCTTTTAGACCAACCAGCTGATGTACACTGGGATTTCTTCCTGAAAAAACACACCCACCTGCCCTAGCTATGTCCATGTTCCAAGGAAAGCGTCTTAGCAGCAGCATCGTGGGCAGATAGTTTGGGATGATCAGGGCACGGGTACCATTAGTCAAATTTTACAGCAGAATGTTCACACAAGGAGTTAGATTTGTGAAGGGAGTTTGCTTACTTATATCTGCATCTTTCTTTTACTGTTTCTTAAGGAAAACATGAATAAAGAATTGGTTCTGTATGCAGGAAGTGTATTCATATCAGGAACCACCTGGTGTACTTAAAGTATTTCACTTGCCTTATTAATGTGACTGTGGTGTCCTAAGCCAGCTTCTGTGACTTGCAGGAGCTCTCTTTTTCTTTATAAAGAGTAGGATAATGATAATGCAACTTAGTTTGAGATCTGTTAACAAAAGAAGTGCAAGTGGGGCCTGGGGACCCATTCAGCGTCCTTAGATGAGTTCTGCCTGTGATGTGAGAGGTTCACAGAGAAAGCTCCAGGCTTTGAGGAGGCTGGCCACATGCTGTGATTCTTCATTTGTGGACTGGGCTTGATAGTATTGATACCTAAAGCTCTTCACTTTCTTGCTCTTGGATTTACACTGTCTAGAGTGGAACCAGTTACTGACCTTTCAGCTCTCAAAAGTCATCGTCCTTTGAGAACCAGGCAGATGCTGTGTGTGAAACCTATTGACAAGAGCATTTCTGTGCTGTAGAGCCTTCCGTTTCCTTTTCTGCCTTGCCAGCCTGGCAGCACGGCTCTGTGATAACTAACAGTTACCACATAATTTTCAATGTCACTTTCTTTTCCTGTAAGCAGGCATTACGGATTTGTAGCTATTGTGTACGTTTGAGTTTCCTATGGCATTTGAAGCCTGGGGAGCTCTTTGAGTTTATAGTCATCAAGAAACTGAAACAGCCAGGGAGGGATTGCCTCTGAGCAAGGCTTGCCTGACTGTTTCTCAAAAAGCCACAATTCTGTGAGCTGAGCATTGAAAGCGGAAATGGTTTCCAGTAAAAGGCATTATTATAGTAAACTGTGACCTTTATCAATCCCCCCATGAAATGCTTTGAGAGGCCTTTGAGTAAGAAAGCAAGGCAAATACAGTGAGCTTCCATTCTGACTGCTCCAACCATTGTTCAGCCTGGAGAAGAGAAGTCTCTGGGGAGACCTTAGAGCAGCTTCTAGTGCCTAAAGGGGCTACAAGAAGTCTGGAGAGGGGCTTTTGACAAAGGCAGGAAGGGACAGGACAAGGGGAGTGGATTTAAACTGACAGAGGGGAGATTTGGATGAGATCTGAGGAAGAAGTTCTTCCCTGTGAGGGTGGTGAGGCCCTGGCACAGGTTGCCTAGAGAAGCTGTGGCTGCCCCATCCCTGTCAGTGTTCAAGGCCAGGTTGGATGGGGCTTGGAGCAACTTGATCTAGTGGAAGGTGTCTCTGCCTGTGGTAGGACATTGGAACTGGATGAGCTGGTTGGAAGGTCCCTTCCAACACTAGCAATTCTGTGATTCTGTGAACCAGCTGATTGGAGTTACAGTCTGTATGGAGTGAAGATCGAACTGCTATTTATTTGACTGTGTGATTTTATAATTTCCTTTTATTCTACCAATGCAAAAGTTTAAAAACACTGTTTCAATTTTGACTTAATTTGCAGGGTGAGAACAAAAGAGTGATAGCAGAACATGCACTGAATAAGCATTCGTCCAGATCCCATTGCATCTTTACTATTTATATCGAGGTAGGAGCTCCAGCAGTTTTTCTGGGGACTCAAACGGCTGAGGATCTTTGCAGATCTGTTTTTTACTGTCTTTCAGTTTTGTCTACAGTTTATATTCTTTTCTCCCTCAGTCTCGTTTCAGATTTTTCTCAGATGTCAAACGTGTTAACTCTAAAATCAACTTAATAGATCTGGCAGGCTCAGAGAGACTGAGCAAGTCTGGAGTAAGTGATGGAAGAAATATTTCAGTCTGTGATGACCAGCCCAGTAATCAACAAGATGGAGGTGAAATTACAGGTTTTCCCCACAACAGAATTCAGCCTGCGATAAATAGGTGACACTGACAAA
The DNA here is from genome assembly GCA_009867235.2 of Psittacus erithacus. Lineage (NCBI taxonomy): Eukaryota > Metazoa > Chordata > Aves > Psittaciformes > Psittacidae > Psittacus > Psittacus erithacus. The sequence goes on from WYDI02031471.1 coordinate 9,162, forward strand.
TTGTAAGTCACGTTAACACATCAGAGGGTGCTCAGTTGTTTGCAGCTGCTGTGTATCATTTCTAAGTCCACATGTGACTCCTGTCCTGCATTTGCTTTCTAACTCAACCCAGGCTCATTTAATTTGGGTCTGTAATTTCTCAAAGAGCCTCTGATTTTCCTCTTCATTCCAGCAGCGACAGTGCAAATTCTGGTCATGGCAGGCAAACTATCAAAAGTTTCATAGGGTGTTAAGGCTCAGCAAATGAAAGCTTCTCAGGTCCTGTGTGACAGTCTACATTGAGCAGAGTAGAAATTGCATCAGTCCCGTGCCAAAACAGGATTTTACCCTGTTGGGGAAAGGCAGTGGTCCTTGTAGACTTGTAATGAAAAATTGAGGTCTCTGAAAACTTGTTTTCAAACTGAAGAAAGCTCTAGCTCATGAATTTGTCAGGTCTGAATTAGCTCCTTACCCTCAGAGTCAAACAGAGTTTTACTCTCAGTGAGGAGTATGCTCCCTCCTGCAGTTCGGCTAGAAGTATGTGTTGTGAAAGTTTTGCCTTTTGATCTTTCATTACAGTCTGAAGGACAGCTTTTGAAGGAAGCCACGTACATCAACAAGTCTCTGTCCTTCCTGGAGCAAGTCATCACTGCCCTGGCTGATCCAAAGAGGGACCACATCCCCTTCCGGCAGAGCAAGCTCACTTACGTCCTCAAGGACTCACTGGGTAAGAGCTGTGCATCATAGCAGGCCCCGACAGTTCCTAGTTGTAAGGTCATAACGTAGAAGCACACAAAACTCGCCATTGTTCAAAGGATGTCTAGGTTTCTTCATCAAATAAAGCAGCAGGTGCAGGAGACAGTACAAAGCCCACACTGATCAAACTAGTAGAAATTCATAAAACCTTAGTTAGAATGCTGTAAAAAACAGCCACAGAAAACCCAAACAAACCAAATCAGCATGTTGCAAGCCTTTTCAGGTGCTCCTGCATTAGCATTAGACTGCAGGTGATAAACCCAAAGCTGAGGCACGTGGTGAATCCAGGCTTGTGCTCCTGGAATGCTGGAGACACGGGCGGAGAAAGCAGTTGAAAACAGACTGGAAGGGTTTGTGTGGTATAACCAAAGGCATCAGAAAGGAGAGTGATGTTCAACGCATTTCTGAGCTAAGTCTTGTGTTGCTTTTAGGAAAGGCAGGGACTACATCCTGCCAGGTTCCCCGCTATTAGATTTAGGCCGATGGATTTTAAAATCCTCTGCTCCAGTTTTCCCTATTTCGGGCTTTGTCACAGTTTGTGTTCTCATCTTCCTACTGCATTGTCACCACATGAGAAATGCATGTTGCCTTTATTCTTAAGTTATTCTGTGCCACTGTGTCTCCGTACCCATGGGAACTTTAGAGGGACAGTTACAAACTGGCTGTGTTCTTTGTTGCTCTTTTTTCTCTTATTTTAGTCAGCACAGAACATAATGCATTAAAAAGATATGAAACAACAAACCCCCTAATTATATTATTTGCCTTCTAAAAAATTATTCATTTGCTTTTTTATTTTTCCCAGGGAGAAACTGCAATACTGTCCTAGTGGCAAATGTCTGTGGGGAAGCTGCACATGTGGAACACACTGTAAGTCCAACTATTTCTGTAGAATTCCGGTCTTGTTCTTGATACTGTTGCAACTGGCTGTGGTTTGGTTTAAAGAACCCTCTCTAGAGGGCTATGTCAGGAGTCCCAGGGCAACATCCTGCCTAATTCATCTTATTTCAAAGGCTCAGAGAAGAGATTGCTTTTACCAATCTTCTTTGTGATGCAAACAGATGAGTAGTAACTGGCCCAGGGGAAGAAATGAGGGCCTGAAATAGAGCAGGCACAAGCAGCTAAAATCTAAGCGCACTGAGGAGTAGTAATTATTGATGGTTCAACTCTATGAATGCATTTGAATGATACATCGCGTAACGAGGTCAGTGGGATTGCACTGGTTCAGAGCTGAGCTGGCTTTCTGCTGCTTTAGGAAGTGGGAGTAACCTCCTAACAGTGTGTGTGGGGGGCTGTTTAACCTGTGAAATAATGAAATTGAGGAAAGTCTCACTGTGTGAACTGAATCCACGTAACCACATCTGTCACACAGAGAATCACAGAATCCTGCAATCCCAGGTTGGAAGGGACCTCAAGGATCATCTGGTTCAACCTTTCTAGGCAAACCATGACCCACGCTACGTGGCCCAGCACCCTGTTCAGCCCAGTCTTAACAGTGTCCAGCGCTGGGGAGTCACCACTTCCCTGGGGAGATTATTCCAATGGCTGATTGTTCTCACTGTGAAAAATTTTCCTCTTGTGTCCAACTGGAATCTCCCCAGGAATAACTTGTGCCCACCACCCCTTGTCTTTTCCATGGAACTGCTTGTAAAAAGGGAGTCTCCATCTTTTTGTAGCCACCCTTTAAATTCTGGAACATAGTGATAAAGTCTCCTATGAGCCTTCTTTTCTGTAGGCTGAACAAGCCCAGCTCTCTCAGCTGTTGTTCACATGGCTTTCCAGTCCTTGGATGATCTTTGTGGCCCTTCTCTGGGCCCTCTCTGGCCTGTCCACATCTTTTTTGTATAGCAGGGACCAAAACCAGACATAGTATTTCAGGAGTGGCCTGACAAGCGCTGAGTAGGGTGGGACAGTGACATCTTTATCTCTGCTGGCTCTGCTGGTGGTATCCTTGAAGGAAATCGCTTTGCTCTTTTCCAAGAAAAACATATGTATGTTTGTACATAGCAAAGAAACAAACCCAAATTAATCTGTTGGGTAGCTGTTTTCAAGGCAAAGTTGTTTTATCATCTTCTTGTGTTCTGATAGCATCTAGAAACAGTACTGCTCAGGAGTCAGCTACTATGCTTTGCATCAAGAGGAGGATTTTCACGCTGTAGGGGTTCACTGTCAGGATACCACAATTGCAGGAGTTAAATTTGAAGGCCATTGATGTGTGATTTGGAGTTTTTGAGATGTAAGTCTCATTTTTATGAGAAGTGGGAGTGGGTATTTTTGAGATCACTGCTCTGGTACACACAGAGGTGTCCACAAGCAGAACAAAAAGGACAAAGACATCATCCAAAGCTGGCTAATCACACAGAAGCCACTGAGCACTAGAAGATATGGTCCCAGAATGAAAAATCCTATATTACTCTCTGCAGTTAAATAGCTTTTTTATTTCTGTGTTCTGGGATCTGATACGAGTAAGAAATAACAGATTATGAAAATTGTATCCTTGCTAATGTCTTTTTCAGTTGTCTTCTCTTCGATTTGCTGCCAGAATGAGATGGATCGCCACAGAGCCAGTCCTCAATGAGACGTATGACCGAGAGGTACGTAGAGAAGGGGAACAGAGGAAGGCAATTTTTCTCAGGTTCATTAGTATTTAAGATAATGACCTTAAAAACCAGAAATTTGATAGTGTAATGAATTACCACTCATCAGCTGAGCTGGCACTTGCTAAATTTAGGTAACTGATGAAATGGATTAGTATTAAACCGTTTTTCATTGGTGTTTAATTATAGTTACCTTAAACATGCTACAGATTACAGTCATGCAGATGGTCACGTCTTTGCTGCCATGTGGTAATTCTTTCAAGTGCATGCATACAAGTCCCTCATTTTTCTGATAAGATTAACCTTTTAACAGAGCTATTATGTTGTGGGCTACTCCCATGGTCTGTGGGGAAATTCCTAGGCCCCTCTCCTATGGAGACAGGCTGAGAGAGCTGAGCTTGTTCACCCTGGAGAAGAGAAGGCTCCGGGGACAACTTAAAGCAGCTTCCAGCACTTACAGGGGCCAACAAGAAAGCTGGAGAGGGGCTTTTGACAAGGGCAGGTAGGGACAGGACAAGGGGGAATGGCTTTGAGCTGACAGAGGGGAGATTGAGATGAGATGTGAGGAAGAAGTTCTTCCCTGTGAGGGTGGTGAGGCCCTGGCACAGGTTGCCCAGAGAAGCTGTGGCTGCCCCATCCCTGGCAGTATTCAAGGCCAGACTGGATGGGGCTTGGAGCAACCTGGTCTAGTGGAAGGTGTCTCTGCCCATGGGAGGGGGTTGGAACTGGATGAACTTTAAGGTTCCTTAACCCAAACCATTCTATAGTTCTATGAAATGATCTGCAGTCCTACCTGCAGCTTTACACAGCATTATCAGTGTTGCTGCTGGTAACAGAACTTTTTTGCCACAATTACAGAACTTGATTAAATTAGGAAATAGCTTACAGAAAACGATGATGCTATTTCAGATGTCCTGAGTGCACTTTCACGGCTGAAACAGAGCTGGCAGCCGTGAATGTTCTATGAATTACTGATGGCCCAAGGAACAAGTTTAGAGCTATCTGATCCACAACACGTGTTGCGTGAGAGCCCTGCCATATTTCATGTTCTAATCTCTCTGGCAAGCGCAGAAAGAGCTGGGGAGTTTCCTCCAACGGCTTCCAGAAGAAGCTGTGCAACAAACTGTCTTTTCCTCTTCAGTGCCTTTTATCTGAGATGTGTGGAGTGGAAAGGAGTAGCTGAAAAAATATCATAGAATCCTCGAATGGCTTGGGTCGTGTTTGGCTTCTCATTGACCAACATCACCAAGTCCTTCTCCTTAGGGCTGCTCCCAATCCAGTAGTGTTTGACTTTTCTTTAAGAAAGCTATTGTGCTCAACAAGTCACTTAAAAAGCAGCTCAGTATCCAATTCTCCCTGAATCCCAAGGTGATTTGTGTGTCCACACCTTTCTGAAAACACATTCTAAATAGTGAACGCTTGAAGATATTCCATGTTATGGAGAAATTCTATCAAATACATCACAGGGGACTTTCTCCTCTATTAAAGTTTACATCAGAACTCCTACTGAGTTTGGTAAGAGTAAGGGTGGAAACCTACACACTTCTTTGCTTTTGAGGTAATATCTTGTAGTCCAGAATGTGATGGCCCCTACAGTACCAGCTCAGGAAAGCACGAAATTAAAAAGCAGGTGGCCCTCCTTTGATGGCTTGGTCTGACTCTGCAGGCAGTACACCCAGGACACAACAGAAGCTGTCCTGTTGGAAGCTAATGAAAGGCAAAACAATTTCCAGAGCTGCTACTTCACTGATGCAAACCTGACAGCAAACCCTGGGGGAGCTGGTGTGCAACTGTGATATCTTCTAGCAGCCAGTTTAATGCTGCTTTTCAGTAGGGTTTTTTCTCCAATAGCATTTAGTCGTTTGTTCACCCTTTTGTTTTCCTGCTAGGGGACAGTGAAGGCTTTGGAGAAGGAGATTGCTCTTCTGAAGCAGGAACTGGCCATACATGACAGCTTGGTAAGGAATAGGTTGCAGCGTCTTAGATGGGACCTAGTTAAAGCTTTGTCCTGATTTTCCTTTTGCAGTAGGATCAGCTAACTCAGCACTCAAAGTGACTGTATTCTTCCTTCAGCTTTCAGTACTGTCTTTTGGGGTTTAGGCAAAGCTCTGAAGATCCTAGTGAGACTGTGTTGTAGCTTCAGTCCCCAGCCACCCCACCTATTTTCTTTCAGACTCTTGAAGCCCTCCTGTTGTGTGATTGAAATGTGCAGGGGATGCATTGCTTCCAGCATGTCCCCATGCCCCATGTCCTGTCAACTCATATGATGTGGAGTCGCAATGAGAAATTAAACATAAGGCTTCCCTGGGCACATTAGAGCCACATCAGGTGCTCATCAAACTTGCTTAGCTTTTTGTAATTTGCTGATACTCAGTTGTTCCCCTTTTTTCTCAGGCAAATCGTTCTTTGGTGACTTATGACCCTCTGTCTCACGTCCAGATAGAAGAGATTAAGTCTCAAGTCCATAGATACCTAAAGGGAGCCATTGATGAAATTGATGTAAGTAGCTTTCTAGTGGAGAAGCACATAAATACTGATTCCATCTCATTTTACTCTGGGACAGAAGCAGTGAAAATGTCTTCTGAAGAGGCTGTCTTTAACCCCAAAAGTGCTACAGAATAGTAATTTAATTTATTTTTTATTTTGTGTGTTAAGGACTGTCTCTGTTTTCATTCAATTTTTGCTTTTTTGGAAGTCTGGGGAGACTTCTCAGTTCTGAAACCCTTTGAGTTGGTTTATTTGGAACTTCTTTAAATAATGAATGACAAAATTTTGCTCTGCCTGTGTCAAACTAAATCTTTTCAAGGTGTGTTGCCAAAATCTGTCCAGTCTTTCAGAGACAGGTTCATTAAGGCTGGGTTTCTTGGCTTGAAACTAGCTGGTGACTGCAAAAAGGTTGTGAAAAAAGCCAGCAGAAATCCTGTGGACACAAATATTCCTGCCTGGGCGAACAGGAAAACAAGCAAAATGTAAGAAAATGGAAATGCAAATGCACACTCAGAGCTACCGTGAAATTTTGTTTGGTTGTGAGCAGAAGCCACTGTGACGAGAACGCAGAAGTTGATGGAAGAGTGTTTTTAAAACAGATAACACTTTAGTTTGAACAAAAGACTCAAGACACTTTCTCTCATTTCATGTAATCATTGTCTCTCTCAAAGTCCCTGTTTTCTCCCTCCAGCAGGCAGTAGTGTAGCAGAATAAAGGCATACATGAAGGTGTGTTTTACCTGACTTGCAAAATGTGATGTAGAGCAGGGGAAGTAGAGAAGCACTAAGGAGTTTTACACAGGGAAGGATGTCTTCAGTGACACTCAAGAATCTTTTAGAGAGGGTTGAGAGCAGAGATTGTGCATTTCATAGCGTGGGCCAGTCTTTCTGACCCTGGGAGAGCTGGGGGCAGATTCTTGCTTGTCTACAGACTGCCCATTATTTATTTGTCCATGCCTCTTATCATCATCTCCAAATCAGAGAGCAGTATGGCTTGACTGCACTGATTTGTTATTATGGGTAAGAGGACTAACAGTAGTGCTCTGGCAGGTCTAAGTACTCAAGCAGTCTTGGTCAGCAGTGCAAAGAGAAGTAGCATCATAATCTGCAAGGTCAGTAGATGCCATCTATGTAATTTTAAAAATGACTATAATGAATTCATTACCTCAGTGGCTGTGTGGTTAAGCGGAATTTACTGTAGTCTATCAGATTGCTCTCTCTTTAAAAGTGTCCTAAGAGTGAGCAGTATATTCACCTCCAGCCTGACTCTCAGGATAAAGGTAATTCTCCTTGAGCATGGATACCCAGCTAATATAAAAAAGAGTAGTTACAGTCTGAAATATTTGAATCAGTACAGCTGACCACAGCCTAGAGATGCTTACCTACATCTTCACTGTATACCTCTCTTCCTCAGATAGTGAACCTCAGGCAAATCCAAGAGGTATTCAGGCAGTTCAAACTGATTTTAAGGTAAGATACCCAAGGTTGATGCATATCACAGTATGGTTTAGAAATGCTACCAGGCTTTTGTCTGTGGTCTCACACTTACCGTGATATGAGTGAATCAGAGAATCCCAGACTGGTTTGGGTTGGAAGAGACCTTAAAGCTCATCCAGTTCCAACCCTCCTGCCACAGGCAAGGACACCTTCCACTAGACCAGGTTGCTCCAAGCCCCATCCAACCTGGCCTTGAACACTGCCAGGGATGGGGCAGCCCCAGCTTCTCTGGGCAACCTGTGCCAGGGCCTCACCACTCTCACAGGGAAGAAGTTCTTCCTCAGGTATCATCTCAATCTCCCCTCTGTCAGTTTAAAGCCATTTCCTCCTTGTAATGGGAAACAGAATTCTGGACAAATTCTGCTGGCCTCTGCACAAGAAGACTATTTCCTCTTTATCTTTTAGTGCTCATACGTCATGTGCAAGGGCTCTTGATGGTGAACGTCACAGGTTAAAAATTATTCTTGGCAAATATACTGTCAGTGAGCATAACTGTTTGGGATCCTTAACCATGGGGCATATCTGCATTGCACAAGGCACTCTGCAAACAGATTAAAAGAAAAAGCAGACCTTGTAGGATGAGGTGATACGAAGTGGTCTCATCACAGCATCCTCTAGAAGTCATCAGATTTACTTGGTTTTTTAGAGATTGTTGCAAAGTTAGGTCACAAAACAATTGCAGAAGCATGATAAGAAGGTTCTGTGGCTGTTTGCAGGGAGGTGCCCTCTGATATGTGGTGTGGAATGGGAGAAAGCAAGAAAGTGCCTTTTGGAAAATGTCACCAGTGGATGGTGAAAGTTGTTTTTTAGGCTGAAGGAAGGAAGGTGAATGACAGGCTCCTAAAAATGAGCACAAGCAGCTTGAATGTCATGAAATAGAGGAGAACAAAGAAGAATAAGGGTATTAGGGCAGCCCACGCAGTCCCTGCCCAGTCAAGCTGTGTGACCTGGCTGGGCAGTAGAGTTTGCAATTCACAAGCGTGACAGTGGGATATTGCTGTAGAAAAGCTGCATGCCCTTGAGAAACTTGTGTGAGCACAAGTGTCTGTCGTACATCATCACACTGGGCAGTCAGGCTTTGCTTGGGACCTGAGAACAAAATGGGTTTCATGATAAAATTTTGCCTATTAGTGCTTTTTAACTTGGGGCTCATTTTATTGTTCTGAAACAGTGGAGTTTAGTAGTTTTTAACTTGGAGAGTCTTTAAGAATTTTCAGTCTTGTATAGTGTATTTAAGCCTACTGACAATGCTTTTCCATAAAAAAATCACTCAGTTTGAAAAATCACTAGGTTAAAGGAAGGGGGTGGCACTGAATGGAGGTAATAGGATTTGATCTGGGCCACTAAAAGGTAATGCAGAGTTTTGAAATAGCCATCAGAAAGCTTCCATATGTATGAGACCTAAAGGGAGTTCGTAGAAAATAGGAAATGAAGAGTAAATAAAGGTTACAGTGGCTATGGAAAGAATGGAAGGAGCAAGGTGGGGTGTTTGGGAATGAGATCACAGGTAAAAGATTATTTTCTTTGGAAATCTGATATTGACAGTTATCAAAGGTTTTGACATAAGAAATAGTCCTCCTTGAACACAATGGTAAGAGGCTCTTTTCTCCCCTAGTCAACACGAGTGTGAAGTGGAGGCCAGATTACGAAGCAAGTACGCTCTGATAGACAAAAATGATTTTGTTACTGTCGCTGCTCTTCATAAGGTAATGTGCAGTGCTCAAGCCTGGCCCAGAATCAATCTGAGAGTTGGCTCCTTTGCTGCCATAACATGAATTGCCTCAAGTTCTCAGCTTTTGCCTGTTGAAATACGAAGCTCAGAAATCAAAGAATCACCACAGAATCACAGAATGGTCTGGCTTGGAGGGGACCTTAAAGACCATCCAGTTCCAACCCCCTGCTGTGGGCAGGGACACCTTTCACTAGACCAGGTTGCTCAAAGCCACATCCAACCTGGTCTTGAACAATGCCAGGGATGGGGCAGCCACAGCCTCTCTGGGCAGCCTGTGCCAGGGCCTCACCAGACTTCTGAAGGTGCTTTTATTTCTTTTGGGACATTAGACCCAAGCTGTTCTCCCTCTAAGTGGCTGAAACATTCGGCATATGAATTTGAGGATGATTTTGGCCCTATTTTAGTTCTCCTTTCTTACAGATGTGTTTCCCCGGAGTTCTTGCTAATGTGTACAGGTTTCCATATTAGATGGTACAACAGGATGGAATAACTGCTGGGCAAGGGCTATATAGCTTTCATATTATAGAAAGCTACAGATCTAATGCTTTCTGGTCCAGGTTTTATTTCTTCCTGTTTCCAGGCAGGTGTAGTTGATGTGGACGGCCATTTGGTGCAGGAAGAGGATGAGCAGGCTTTTGACACTGGAGCTGCTCCTTCACCCAGACGTGGTAGGAAGAAGAAATCCAGGAGGAATAGCGAGATGTCCAGGTGAGTTAAGTAGCCAGACTGCTCTCTCTTCTCTCTGATAACGTGTCATCGTGGTGACCAAGTTTGTTCAAGGTGTGATTGGCAGCAACCCATGGGGAAAGACAGAGATGAAGCTGGCTAAGCAAGTATGTAAAAGCTTTGTGGTTCCTCAAGGAAGACATTCCAGCATAGTGCTGTAAGGGTTTGTGGTGTTCTTATGGCCACCAGCCACACTCTCAGAAGGACATGGACCTGTTGGGGTGAGTGCAGAGGAGGCTTTTGGCCACGGAAGCAGTGGTAGAAACAGCCAGTGCAGGGGACCTTACTTTTATAAACTGAAGGATCTTTTTCTGCTCAGGGCCTCACCACCCTCACAGGGAAGAACTTCTTCCTCAGATCTCATCTAAATCTCCCCTCTGTCAGTTTAAAGCCATTCTCCCTTGTCCTGTCCCTACCTGCCCGTGTTAAAATCCCCTCTCCAGCTTTCTTGTAAGCCCCTTTAGGCACTGGAAGCTGCTCTAAGGTGCCCCTGGAGCCTTCTCTTCTCCAGACTGAACAAGCCCAGCTCTCTCAGCCTGTCTCCATAGCAGAGCTGCTCCAGCCCTCAGAGCATCTTTGTGGCCTCCTCTGCACTCACTCCAAAAGCTCCATGTCCTTCTTACATTGGTCCAAGTCCTTGTATTACAGAGGAGAGAAACTGCCAAGGGATTAGTATCCACATGACACATTGGGCTCCTCTGTGCAGTTCTGTTTTTTTAGGGAGATGCAAGGAGATTTAGCAAACACTTTTCTGTATCTCTTTGAAGTCATGCTGTCCCCTGCAGATAAGGCTGGTGGTGTTCGTGGAGGTGAGCTAAGTGAAAAGAACAGAGAGCTGGGGTTGATTTTGATGTGGATTAGATCAAATCCTGGGGAATTTGGTTTGTAGGTTCCTCTGAAGGTAAAGAGGGTTATCCTGTTTACAAGCATGCTTCACCCCAGGCAGGGTGGGACTCCTGTCCTTGTGATCCTTCTCTAGAGATCTAGTCCAGCCTGTGCTATATTCTGTATTATTTACTACACAAGGCAATCTGTCTGCTCTAGAAAGTAAGGATTTGTGAGAACAAAGCTGATCTTACTCCTTGTCAGTAGGTATTTCACTGCAGACTTTTGTAGGAGCCTCATCAGACTGCTAGGTTTTTGAATCAGCAACACTAGCACCTGCAGCAAGATTTGGTTTCAGTTCCCTTTTATAAAAAATTTAATTAATCTGGTTCATCTTTCCCCCCCCCTGTCAGGAGGGAAGGACCGAGGAGCAGTCTTTCTTGGAAAGATGTAGAAGGGGATTTGCCATCAAAAAGTCAGGTAACATTTTCCACTAAGGATCTGGAAGTGAAAGAGGTACCAAGGGACCAGGATGCAGCAAATATTGATGCAGAGCTCTCAAAGCCATCTCCTGTGGAGGATTCCCAGCGGCCCGGGTAAGTTTTCCCTGTGAGGGAGAATATCCCCTTTGCCAGAGGTTGGTTTACACCAAAGTGATTGCACTGTGTTCCCCTAGTACAACTATCTGCTTTAGAGTAAAGAGGAGGGATTCAGAGATCTTCCTTCCGTGGATTCATTAATACATTGTAGGACAGTAGTGGCTGTAGGAGCACCCTGTGTGCTGAATTATGTCGTCGGTGGTTTTCTTCTCCATCTGCTTTGAGTGCTTCCCTGGCCAGTTGCTCTATTACATTGCCTTGGCCAGCACGTTGAGGAAGGGGATTCTCTCCCTCTGTTCTGTTCTTGAGAAGCCCCACATGGAGTACTGTGTCCAGCTCTGAAGCCCCAACATAAGAAGGACGTGGGGCTGTTGGAGCGAGTCCAGAAGAGGCCACAAAGATGCTCCGAGGGCTGGAGCAGCTCTGCTATGGAGACAGGCTGAGAGAGCTGGGCTTGTTCAGCCTGGAGAAGGCTCCAGGGAGACCTTACAGCAGTGCCTGAAGAGGCTGACAAGAGATCTGGAGGGAGCTTTTGCCAAGGGCACGTGGGGACAGGACAAGAAGGAATGGCTTTAAACTGACAAAGGGGAGATTGAGATGAGATCTGAGGAAGTTCTTCCCTGTGAGGGTGGTGAGGCCCTGGCACAGGTTGCCCAGAGAAGCTGTGGCTGC
>WYDI02031473.1:0-14003 GCA_009867235.2 Psittacus erithacus
CAACCCAGGTGTAGGACCTTGCACTTGGCATGGTTAAACTTCATCAGGTTGGCATCAGCCCACCTCACAAGCGTGTCCAGGTCCCTCTGGATGGCATTCCTTCCCTCCAGCATATCAAGCGAACCACACAGCTTGGTGTCATGGGCAAACTTGCTGAGGGCGCACTCAATCCCACTGTCCATGGCACTGACAAAGACGTTGAACAAGACCGATCTCAACGCTGATCCCTGAGGGACACCACTCGTTACTGGTTTCCACCTGGACATTGAGCCATTGTCCCTCAGCAGCAGTAATAGTGTTGGCCAACAGCAAAATGATCTGACAAAATGAGTTTTTCATAGAGGCTGGATTTACAGAGCATAGATTATTTTCCTTTAGAGATATGAAAGATATAAACAGGATCAAAGCTTCCTTCCTGCAAACATTTACATACGTGCACACTTCATTTACCAGAGCGGGTTAATTGACATCAAACACTTGTGTACATAAAGTTAAATGTGTGTATAAATACTATCAGCACGGGGGGTCGAAAAGTAAAAGAAAGCCCTTAGGCAAACAGTTATATATAATCAAGTGGGTGCTTAAGAAGCTATGGCTTGTCAGCTCAGCGCTGGTACTTGGCTTGTGCATGTTCTTCATGTGAAAGAGCTCTGCTTTGACACAAGCAGTGGAGAAGAGATTTAAGCACGAGCATTTCACAGCACAGCCAAGGTAGTCTGAGAGGAGGAACACGCACAGCAACAGCAGCTCAAAAGCAAGCAGCATTTTGGTAAAGGTCAGCAGAGATGTGCTGCCAAACCACCTTCTCCAAACCCGCTTTTCAAAGGTCATTCCCACAAGCAATAGGAAGGGCTGTGCAGGGAAAGAGGAGTGTATTTCCGTCGCAGCTTGGGGAGCTGCACAAACCTTGCTGTAAGTTTGGGGGAAGGTCCTGTACCTCCCTTGAAATATAGATATTTATCTCTATGCTATTTCTTTCAAGAAGGAGCAACACTCAGAAGATGTGCTCAGCCAAAGCCATTGCTGACATTGCTCAGGAGAGTTTACCACAAACAGAGTGATTCTTCACTAGAAGGAGAAAAATCTTAAAAAGGCATTTTAAGAACATTTTTTTTATACATCACCTTGGTTTTTTGCCTCCCTTCAGTCCCAAAATTTTACTGTGAGGGTGCTGAAGCACTGGAATGGGTTGCCCAAGGAAGTTGTTAATGCTCCATCCATGGCAGTGTTCAAGGCCAGGTTGGACAGAGCCTTGGGCGCCATGGTTTAGTGTGAGGTGTCCCTGCCCATGGCAGGGAGTTGGAACTGGATGATCTTAAGGTCCTTTCCAACCCAAACCATTCTGTGATTCTATGATTCCAAATAGCATGCAAACTATCAAATCTGAGTATTGGATGTATTATAAAATGTGTCAGCTTGTGTCAGCTTGTCTGGTTCTACATCATCTATGCAGGTAAAACCAGTTAGCTCCAGAAAAGTCCTTTCCAACCCTAACTATTCTGTGATGCTATAAATGAGAGTATGCCGTGTGTATTTTTATACGACAAGCTATTGTGCAGAGGAAAGAGGAGTGTGTTACTCAGCAGTTTGTTTATACGAGAGGTGTATGTGGCGGAATAGCAGCTTTCTGTGATTTCCTTTAACAGGCCTGAACTGACAGAAAACCAATAAACAAGTCTGGCAGCACACCACGTCTGACAGTGTGCTGAATAAACCTGAGTCATGTGAATTACAACAGCTTGTTCGTCAGAAGCATGGGAGTCTGCTGGGAGAAAGAAAACAAAAAACACAGTTCTTGGCACCATCAAGGAGTTCACACCAGTGTGTCGGGTTCAATTGCATGACATGTCTGTAAAAGAGCATAGCAAAAGATAGGAGATTCAGACAGCAATATTGCTCCAAAGCACTCACAATGGATGCTGAGAACTCTGAGCTGCTTGAGAGGATGTGATGCTGCAAGCATCACATCTAACTGAGTAAGAGGATGTGATGCACTGAGCTTGGATCTGGTCTCCTGGTTTAGATTTCCACTTAAACTTGCTGGGATCACTTCTCTGATCCTTTCTCAAAGCTGCAAAGTCACGAATGGCTAAGCACCTGCAAAACCCCACGACATAAAGCTCAGCACCCCAATTGCAGTTGGCTGCAGCAGGACTGGAACATGCAGAAGATCCCACAGGTTCAGCCCCAAAACAACACCTTAACTAATTGCCAAGTATAAGTGAGAACCTGCACTTTCTCATTGATCACCTTTAGAAAAAGCCTTCTTTTGACAGCTGACGGGTTCTAGTGAGGAGGGTAAAAATACCTGTCAAGAATGAGCTCATCGAAGTGCGTAACCTCCAGGAAGAGGTTGGTACTTTGCTGTTGAATTGAAGGGAACAGGATTTCCTCTTTCTTGAGCAGTTTCATAGTGATAAGGCTCAAAGTATTTCAGTTCTAACCCTGATTTTTCCTCTTAGTGAACAGTTTATTTCACCCTATGTTCTCAGCCTCTGTATTCCTTATTAACACAGGCTGCAAGACTTTCAGAGAAAGTCTTATTTTACATAAGAATAGTAAGAATTTGCCTGGAGGCAAATGATGATTTTGGTTTAGAAATACTGAGCCAGTACTCAGCCTGGTGGGTAACTTCTGCCTGACCATCAAAGCTTTGAGGGTTGGATTGTTCAGCAAGAAGCTGCAGATTAAACCCCATGCCTCAAATTGTGAATGCTGGCAGTGATGCTCGCTGTTTATTTTTACTGTTGGTTACCAAAGCAAGAAGCTCAAATCTAAAAATAAGAATCCAAACTTGCTTCAAATTCAGGATTGCTAGCTCTTGTGCTCTGGTTTGGCTAAATTGCAGAACTTCCATAAGAGAATGCTAGACCAAAATAGTCCAGGAGTTATTGTTTGCACACTGGGATGAATGAACTGGGATTATATTCCTGTGTCTGGGACTTTGGACCAGTTAAATTGTGACCTAAAAAGACTCTTAGAAACCAGAGTTCCTATTCCTTCAGAGGGCTGAGGCACCTGACTCCTTTTGTGCAGGTCATAGAATCACAGAATCATAGGATGGTTTAGATTGGAAAAAACCTTAAGATCATCCAGTTCCAATTCCTTGCCATGGGCAGGGACACCTCATGCTAAACCATGGCATCCAAGGCTCTGTCCATCCTGACCTTGAGCACTGCCAGGGACGGGGCATTTACCAGTTCTTTGGGCACCCTGTGCCAGCGCCTCAGCACCCTCACAGTAAAGAACTTCTTCCTTATATCTAACCTGAATTTCCCGTGTTTCAATTTGAACCCATCACCTCTTGTCCTATTGCTACAGTCCCTGATGAAAAGTCTCTCTCCAGCATCCTTGTAGCCCCCTTCAGATACTGGAAGCTGCTCTGAGGTCTTCTTCTTACATGTGAAATGACTCTTCTTAGTTCAGTGATCTCTTGTGGTGTCATATGGAGCGTCACTAATGTTTTGATCAATACTGTAGTAAAGAACAGCTGTATATTTACAAAACTCTTTTTTCAGTGTTTTCTGAATTTAGTATATAGCATGTATAGTATATAGTGTGTAATATATTATACTATATATACTATATTATATATACTGTATATAATATAGTTTCTTCCTGCTGAAGATATTAACAGCAAGGCTGATACTGCACGCTTCACTAAACACTGTAAAGCAATGACATCTTTTTAACCAGAACAAAAATTGTTACCCCAGATTAATATTTTTTCCCTCAAAAATAATTTCAATTACTCACAGCCTGAATATATGAGAGTGAGATCATAGAATCATAGACTCACAGGATGGTTTGGGTTGGAAGGGACCTTAAAGATTATCTAGTTCCAACTGTCCTCCATGCAATGATATTATGAACTATCTTAATATTTGAAAAGTGACTCAGAAGCCCTGATGGGCTCAGAAGCCCTCATCTTTGAACCTTTGACACAGTTCAAAAGGCCAATGCTATCCCCTCCGCGAGCATCACTGGGCTGTACAGCACCTAATTCCTATGACAGAAAAGCTGTGTATGAGCAGAGGAGCAACACAAGTCTTCTGAATCAGCAGCAGGTTATCTTTCTGTGGGGCTCAAAGCGCCACAGCAGCTTGCATCATACATGGAAGCGTGTATTGCCTCGACTGTGCACGGTAGTTTCCTACCACTCCGTGTTATAATTCCTCTCCTTAAGGGTTCAGTGGCACTGGCAAAAAGTAATCCACAGCTCCAGGACTGGGAACATCTCAATCCTGTGACACTTTCTAATAGAAGAGGGATGAAATACAGAGAGTTCCCAGAGGCCAGGATGAGACAAGCTGCCCGCAATGAACCCCCGCAAACATTGCAGCTGTATTCCAACTACAACACACATTTGTGACCTTCCTCCTCTAAAATAAGTACAGTGCATTAAAAACTCCCAATAATTCTTCCAAAACAAACCAGCCCACTGCATCTTCTTCTCCCCCAGAGAGAATGAGAGAACAAGCGCATGATACATTAGTCATAGGCTGTAAGATCAGAGGACACCATGGTGATCGTCTTGTCTGACTTCTTGCGTAAGAGGCAATTAGGCTTCTGGCAGTTAATTTGGGTTTGAAATGGAAGAAAAATGTACTGTGGTGATTTGGAGAATTGCTAGCAATGGAAATTCAATCATGTTCCCTGTTCCAAGCTGTTCCAACGGCTTATTACAAGCCTTTATTTTAAATCTCAGTTTGTCTAGGTCCAACCTCCAGCCTCAGATGGGTCATCTACCTTTGCCTCTAAGACTGAAAATTCTCCTAAACCATCTTCCAAACTAAGTACTATAGGAATATGATTGAGACATTTTTTTCCTCTAGCTTTGACAGCAACAGAGTCTGATCATCTTGTGACTTTTACTGCTAGGCAATTCTTTCTACACCTTTATTATTCTTGGTTCTTTTGTTGTTTCCTACCTTGGTTTATTTTTGGTTTGCTGTTGTTTGTTTGTTTTAAATAGACACAGAAAATGGGTACCTCTTTCTGGAGTCAGTCATTGTGGAATGGAAGCAGAACAAAGCTCACAGTTCCCCCACTTAACGTACCGTTAGATGCCATCAGATGAGTATGTTCATCTGAGCAACAAACTCCCAAGTCTCTTCCAGCCTCGCTACTTTCCATAATCATCTTCATCTTATAAGTGTTCCTTTCAGTGTTGATGCAGTATATATGGTTTTATGTCTTTTTCTGTTATAAATATTCCCTTCTATCCTTCGCCTTTTTCCGGTGTTTGTGTCATCTGTAAATAACTAATTATGATTTTTGGTGACACCAAGGCTTTGGTAGGATTATCAAACTGCATGTGGTAAGGAACACCTCTCCTCTTTCATTAAGGAAATGAGTATGGAATGAGAACAGAAATAGCAGGATATGGACTGGGTTGCTCTATCAAGCTTATTTATGAATATTATCCCTGGAAACTGATTCTTTAAATGCAGGCAGAGATTCGTTGTTTAACTTTGTGTTAACATAAGTGTCTGGTGTCATTACCTTTGCACATCATGTCTGCTTCAAGAGTACCTTAATTCAGTCTTGGATAGATCACCACTTGAAACACGGCATGTTTCCTCCTCTGGGCAGAAGCACAATGGTTTATCCACAGTCCCTTCTTTGCACAAACATCCCTAGTCCTGTGGTTTTTCTTACCCACAGAGAAGTCACTCCATTCAGCTCAGTATTGCTGAAGACAATATAGGGCTGTCTCTTCATTCCCTGCTGATCCTGGATCTCTCCTCAGCTGGACAGAAGTTTATGAGCTGGTCTGAAGTTGGGCATGAGCATGAGGTTGCCAAAACCAGATCTGTCATCTGGAAAGTGGAAGAGGATATTCACCAAGGGTGTGTGTTCCCAGGGGCTCAGGCATTGTGGGATGCTACTGAAGTCCTCAGGCCACAGGCCCCATAACCCCACCTTGGTCCACACTATCCAGGGAGGAACACAACTTTCTCACCCCATCAGCAGCAGGAGGAGGCAGCCTTTTTGATGTATAACCCCAGGGTCTTGGCCATTTGGTAGCAGAAAGATCCCAGAAACATTTAGGTGATTGCTGTGGTCCCATAGCCATCTCACTCTCCCTTCAACTATCAGTCATGCCAGCAGCTATTATCTCCACCCAAAGCAAAACAAGGACCTCTCCTTCTGCTGTGGGACCTGGCTAAGCTATTCCTGACACATGGCTTCTTTAACAAGTATATCAAGTTTAGCTGGCACAAGACAAACCAATAGCACAGCATTTATTAGAAGCAACAATTAAACAGAAAAAGGGAGCATGTCAGATACAGGAGCCTCATATTCCTTGCAAGCTCATTTCCAGCAAACGTTGTTCACAGATATTCCTCCAAGTTATTACAAACAACACCCTTTCCTTTGATCCCAAACCACTAGAGATTTTGATGTGAGTTGGCTTACCACGAAGCCCTCTTGCACACACATAGCTTTGACCTCGAAACCAACCCACTGGTTTGGTCATTGAAGAGGCAACTCACATCAGCCCCTTCCAGTAGACAATCATATGGGAATGTCCCAAAACAAAGGCTTTCATTAAGATAAAGACTTCAGTGTGAGTCTGGGGTCTAATGCAGGAATGAAGCAGAACTGAGCCTGAATTACCAGCCTCCCTGAAATACACTAGGAAAGGTTAATTTCAGAATGATGTCACATCCCTCCAAAAAAGACAAACTTTGTTAAGAAAAATCAGCTCCAAGTGCAACAAGTGGCATGCAGCTCTTTGCATTCCTCATGGCTATAAATTAGTTAACCAAGGATCTGGTACCCACGTGTATGTATATAAATAACACAGGCAGATAGCTGAATTTGGATGAAAACTTAAAGGCAGTTCCCAGCTGAAAAAAAGAGTGGTGGCCCTGAGGGTCTTGTATGTGAATTGCTTCTGTAAGCCAAAGTGGAGGCAGTGTTTTTGCATTTGGAAACCAGATGGTTATAGAACTCAATTCAGAACATTTAATTGCTCTTGGCTTTAATTCTTGCTTTTCTTCATTACAAGGAGAGACATCTAAGAAACATGCAGGTCAAATTTTACTCTCATTTATACCAGTTCAACACCAAGAGGTCAGCAGGATCCTACAGAAGCTCCTCCATGGGCTTGCCAGGAATGGGGGTGTTGAACATAAGTGACCCCCAACAGCCCAGACTCATCTGACTCATCTGCCTCTTCAGTTCCTTCTAATCCCAGACGCTGTGCTTAATGTCAAGAGGAAGCCTATTGTGTAGTCCTCTTCCTCAGAGCTAACCATAGAAGCATAGAATGAACTAGGTTGGAAAAGATCTTTAAAATCATCAAGTCCAGCCGTTCCCCTAGCACTGCCAAATCCACCACCAAACCATGCCATTCTCCTCTGTTCCTGGTAGAATGGTGGGTTCCTGTGGAAGTCATAGCTGGAAAACACCCACCACGGTAGACCGTGGACTTCCCTGGCAATGCCAGGAATTGAGATTTCTACAGAATTTAACCTTTTTTTGGCCTATTTTTTCTGAATGGTTTATTAGCTATGTTAAGCAAATGGTTGACAGCAACTGGTCCACCTCTTTGCTTGTAAGAGCACATCTTTGCCTACTCATCCAAGAGGACTGGTCTAATGGGCCGCATTAAAGGACAGATACCTGCTTATGGTCTGGTCTGCTGTCCAGATATGACTTCCTTCTCAGTCGGACTGGTAAAATCAAGTTTGATTCACAGGTTATAAGACCAGAATGGATCAGTTTGATTTTTTCAGTCGGATTGCCTAAATAATTCAGGGAAAGAGCTCCTTTGGGCAAGTTTCTATTTGCACAAAACAGTCTTTTCTGAGAAAAACATTCCATTTTGACTTAAACATGGCCCTGATTAAACATGCTACAATAGATATGGGGTTTTTTCCTCTTTTTTCCTGCATGCTGTTAATAATGTGCACTTTAATTAGCACTATCATTGACTGAAAACATGGGCTAATAAGAAATGTTCAGATCTAAGACTGCAACTTACAGTTTGTTCCTTCTGGGGAAAAACATGCTGCTAGATCTTGATCTGGGCCAAAAGGTTTATCCTGTTTGAAACACTAGAGAATTAAGGAATTTCAGAAGCAAGGACATGTTAGTCCATATCATCCATGAGTTTGCGGTGACTTCCCCACAAGACTGGGAGAAAGGATCAGAATGGGTTCACAATTCCCTTTTCCTGATTTGTGAACATGATTCGATTCCCAACATAAGATGCTTGGCTTGCATATTAGCAGCTATTCCCGGAAATATTGCAATTCCCATACATTTGTCTGTCCTAGCAGTCATTCTTAGGTCAACGTGAGCCAATCAGTGTATTCTGAAGTCAGCAGGATAGAGGAATTTGGAGGATTTTGTGCTGTTTTTATTAGCTTCAACATTTCCTTAGTACTTTATATTGTGTATTTCATCTAGAGACGAACACACTATAATTCTAACTGCCACAAAAGGATGAAAGAAATAACAAGTATGCCACAATGAAGCTCAAAAAGCAGGGAGAAAACATCCCTTTGAGAGGCTGGAGCACGCAGGGACATTGCTGGCACAAAAAGCTGCTGTGTTGCTGTGTCAGAGAGGCTTGAAAGGGTCTGATGCCTTTGATCAAAGCTGAAATTGACACCCCGTTTTCACATCCAGACTAAACTAATAGGCAGTGTGAACAAGGCTGCTGTGGTTCTACCTCCTCATTTTTACTTTCATCCCCTGCCCCAAAGCTTCCCAATGAAACTATTTAGCAAATTCTACCAAAATTTGTGGTAATTTCAGAAATTAAGGAAATCATTTTGCCTGGTGCTTCACATTAACTAAAATATTAGTTTCCCCACTTCAGTGCTTGCAGTGCATACCAAGCACTTTTCACCCATGGCTTGCCAGCAGGACCTGAGCTCAGGACTTGGAGACCGGTTTCAAGTATTAGGTCTGAGGCACCACAAAGAACAACACTGAACCTTGAATGGCCTTTGAACAGATGACATTACATATTTTATTATAATAGCTGACTATCTTGTCTTCCCTCACTCTGTAATACTGTGAGGGTGCTGAGGCGCTGGCACAGGGTGCCCAGAGAAGCTGTGGCTGCCCCATCCCTGGCAGTGTTCGAGGCCAGGTTGGACACAGGGGCTTGGAGCAAGCTGCTCTAGTGGAAGGTGTCCCTGCCCATGGCAGGGGTTGGAGCTGGGTGAGCTTTAAGGTCCCTTCCAACCCAAACCAGTCTGGGATTCTATATCACACGGAGCTCCTCAAAGAGCTGGCCAGAAAGGGGAATTCTTCGCTCTGCTTATCCTGGCATATCACATATTTGACTGCGCATGGTTTGGTACCTCTGCTCCTTGCTGGAAAATGCCAAAGATGGTTTGTCTGGAGAAAGGCACAAAATAAACCATCGCCTACTCCCATCTTCCAGTTCTGCATTAACTTGCTGCATACAGGTTGTTTCTCTTCCACTGCTGACTGATGAAGACACCCGTTGCATATTTAAATACTCTCAAACTTGCATCTGGTGCTGTTTACTTCAGTTATCTTTTTTTTTGTGTTCTCCAACGTGATCCTTTCCTCGAAGTTACCCTGGGCTTCTGTGTGATTGCAAACAGTGCGAATACGTGGAATTACATCTTAAGCACGTTTCGGTGCTTATCATATGATCTATGAGAGTAACAATTGCTTTATGGAAAGAGAACATTTGATTTGCAAGGAGATTATTTATGTGGTTACCGGGGGGGGAGCTGGTTTGTTGAGCCTGGTCTGATGCTTCAGAGCGAAGTGACTTTGTAAGGAGAATTTAAATGTAACATTTGCAACAGATGTTAGAATCAGTAATCAATTTTGCCACTAGAAATATGGCAGAATTTGACTCTTCTGCACAGCAACTGCTCTCCACCAGCTGTGTGCTTGTTTTAATGGTTTTCCTAATGAGACTTCTCGTGTAAGGCTTTTGAAATGCAATATGATGAGTGTTACAAAGGTACGGTGGTTAATATTAAGTTATTGTCTCTGAAATATATCATCTTTCAGTTTAGCTTACAGCAAGCAGTGATCCAAATGAGGCTTCAGCGAGATACTTGGCTGCAGAGGGAGTGAAATCTTATTTCTTCTGTCTGTTCCAGTACCTCTTGAGTTTGCTTGCAGGCAAGAAAAGGAGAAAAATGTTCATAAGCACACTTCACAATCAAACTGATCTGTTATTCTCAGCTTCTGGTTGTTCCTGTGTGTCTTATAAAGACAGGAATGTGAAACTGGGTGGGGGAAGCAAGGTGTCTCTTGTCACTGGTGAGCCCTAGGCAGAGGTGAGAGCAAAATGCGTGTTGTCTTAGTCCTTGTGCAATGCTTTGTCTGTTATCATAGAATCCCAGACTGGTTTGGGTTGGAAGGGACCTTAAAGCTCATCCAGTTCCAACCCCCTGCTATGGGCAGGGACACCTTCCACTAGAGCAGGTTGCTCCAAGCCTAGTCTTGAACACAGCCAAGTCCTGCATTTTCTCCTTGGATGAAACTGGTGTTAGATTTGCCAATGTAAGAAATACAGGAATAACACATGGATTCAGTCTCCTCTGAAGCTGCTGAATTGCTGGAGCATCTTTTGTATGAATTTGTGGAGTTTGTTGTCTTGTACATACTTGAATGCAGAAAGCTGTGAATTAGTGACAGTACTAAAGATTGAAGCAAACTGGCAAATCAAAGGTGAGTTTTCATTATTGTTTTTTTACACAATCAAGGCCTTTGTGATGGGTTCTGCAGCTTCTGTCCAATTTCTCCAGCCATTTCTAAGTGCAGTAATCATGTGCAATTCCTGTGCTGACTAATCTGGGCATCTCCCTTTCTTGTTATCCCAGAAAAGCTCTTGGCTGCTCATCTGTTTGGCTGGTGGAGGAACTGAAACTAGATGCATTGTAAACCATCTCCTCTAACTCCTTAGTCTGAAAACCGGAGGAGCATAGAGAGTATAGGTGGTGGTGAGACCTGGAACTGGAGGGTTGATGATCCATAGTGCTGATGCAACTGTTTAGACTGTCAAAATGTGCATCTGCTTCATTGCATCTGTTTCATTCTGGCTTTGTGTTGAAATTTGCTTAACCATCTGGAGGAGCTGTATCTCCCTGTAGGACTCTCCAGAAGAGTCCAACTTTCTGTGAAAGTAGGAGGATCTGATTGCTTTTCATAGAGATTAAGGCTCTAAAAGGATGCTTTAATGTGGGACATCAGAGATTTAGGTAATGTCAAGCATAATCGCCCAAGGCAGGCTTCTCAAGTGGGGAGTACAAGTTGAATCCAGAGGCTCTTAAGACTTTTTAAAACTCTTTGTTGTGATTTTCTTTTTGTAAGAAGCAATGCAATTTTTGAATCCATATGGCAGGCTAAGGGAGCCCTTTGAAATAATCAAGATTATTGCTCTGATACAGATTGGACTCAGACCCCTTTACAGAAGGCGAAGACTGCGCAGCATTGCTACCTTCTTCATCGGGCCTTTGCTAGGCAGCTTCCTGCCAATGGCTTTGGCTGTGCTGGCAGATGACCAAATAGAAGGTTGCCATTTTTGTTGCCTTGAGCAAATCTTTCTGATTCTGCTCTAAATTCTCCATTTTCATGCACTGGTTCTTGTGTAGCTGTCTTTAGGGAACAGACTTATGAGTCTGATGGAGAAATACCACACTTTGGGTGAGGTGGGAACAGCAGGACGCTGCCATGGTGGCAAGGGGAGAGCTCTAATGTTGTGTGTGATGCTTCTAGAGTGTCCCATCAGCTGGCTTCCAGAGATGTCCAGTTAATTCATGTTCATGTTAGGTGTTAGGAGAAGTTTTCCCTGAGAGGATGGTAAGGCCCTAGCGCAGGTTGGAGCTTGGCTATTAAATAGGATGGGCAGTTAAAATGTTAAATCTTATTTACCCCTCCAGAATGTTTATTGCTTTAGAGCCTAACTCCTGAGTTAGAGCCTTACAAGAGCAGTAAGCTTGCAAGAATTGCTTAATCAATAAGGAAGAAATTTATTTCAGACTCCTTGTGTATGTTGTTCCTTGTTAAATGAAATGGGCAGGATTTTCAGCAAATCCTGCTGGGGGTTTTCAGTTCTATTTTTAGATGATTTGGACAAAACCCAGAAGAAAAATACTATAAATCCTTTGCTTCACAGCCTGTGAGAGTGATTTTTAAGGAGGCAATTATGTTTTTATGGCAGATTAATCCTTGCTTTCATCGTTGAACTCTTGAAGTTGCCTATGCTGGTTTGCTGTTTCCCAAGATAAGGAATGTCACTTCATTCTCTTAAATCCAGTAGCCCCTTCCCTGGTGTGGGGTGAGCTGTGTGCCATATTGTGCCGTGCCATTGGTCACACATCCATCGTTCCTGCGTCGCTGGGTGCTGTTGTCTGTGATTTACACCAATGCAGGTGCTGACATCTTGTCAAATCCTTTTACCTTACAGGCTTGATGCCTCCTGGTTTTTTATCATCTTACAAGCGCTCACTCAAGCCATCATTATTGCAGGGTTATTTAAAATGCAGTTTAGTCTTCCCATTGCGGAGCAAAAAGCACTGATTTTGAAGAATGTTCTTTTAGAGCCCTGCGAAATTTCATGTTGTTTTCCTGGCTGAGATTTCCAACTATAGAGGTCTGTAAGGAAGCATCCAAGTCTTTGGCTGTGTGTATAAATAACTGCTGGGATGGCTTAAAAATACTGAATGCCTGGCAACTGGCACGGGGGAGACTGGGATCCTGCGTTGGATCTGAAGGGATTTGGGTGAATGGTGAGTTCAGTCTTTAGCCAGAAGTGTTTGGCTGAAGCTGGCCTCTGTCTTTAAACATGCTCTTATCCCTCACTTGTTTTCTTTCGCACATGTGAAAGCCATTTGTTTCTTCTTTAAGTTCCCAACTCTGTGTGTTAAGAATTGGGCCATGGAGGTGCTGCAGGGCTGAAGCAGCTCTGCTCTGGAACCAGACTGAGAGCTGGGCTTGCACAGCCTGGAGAAGAGAAGGCTCCGGGGGGACCTTAGAGCAGCTCCTAGTGCCTAAAGGGGCTACAGGAAACCTGTAAGCCTTCAACAAGGCTCCAAGTTTGTGCCCAGGACCCACTGACTTTGAAAGGACTTACACCAGAAGCTTGCCAGGGGATGCTCTTGTGAAGGCTCCCACACAGAGACAGGATCAGGACCTTTGCTGCATGGGCATCTCCAATTAAGCACAGCAACAGTCACACGGGTTGGAGCAGCAGCTGTCACAGCAGCAGGGACCTGCCACGCAGGCACCAAGTGACAAGCACTTTGTCCAGCTCCAGCTGCTGCTCTTCATCACAAAGTGAGGAGGAGCGCAGGAGCTCAGCCAGCAGCTGACCTGCTCAGCCGCCCTGGCTCCATCCCATCTGCAAGACATTCCCTTTGCCAAAGAGGTGCAAAAATAACAAGGCAGGAGAATCACTGCCTTGCTCTCATCTGACAATAAAACTGATTGCTTTCTAAGCTGAGCAGTTACCTCTGCTTTCATCTAGGCCAGTACTTTGTGTGTTATGTCACAGGATAGGGTAGACATTCTTGTGTCTGATCATGTCTTGGAAAGGAAAGAGGCATTCAGAGCCAGTCTTGCGATGGGGAAGAGCTGAAACCACCCTCTGGGACTTCCCACGCCCTTCTTTCATTTCACATTCCCCAAAACGTCCTAGCTACAGCTCCCCACTGGTGTGTCCCTTTAGCTCCATGGAGTATGCCTCAGGCTTGGCTGCTTGACCAACATTGAGGGTATCTGGTGTGATGGTCCTGGAAAGGTATCATTTCAAACATGCCACTTAATAGCGCAGTTGTAACCTTGGCAGTGCAAGGAAGTCAAGAGAAGGACAATATTAAGAACAAGCTACAGACAAGGAGGGGAGCTGAAGAGAAGGAGGAAAGTTTGCCTCAAATCATAGAATCACTGAATATTTGGGTTGGAAGGGGGCTTAAAGCTCATCCAGTTCCAACCCCCTGCCACGGGCAGGGACACCTTCCACTAGAGCAGCTTGCTCCAAGCCCCTG
>WYDI02031474.1:0-33442 GCA_009867235.2 Psittacus erithacus
ATTCAGAGCAGCCCTGCGGAGAAGGACTTGGGGGTGTTGGTCAATGAGAAAATGAGCATGAGCCGGCTTCAGTGTGCGCTCACAGCCCAGAAAACCAACCGTATCCTGGGCTACATCAAAAGGAGAGTGACCAGCAAGTTGAAGGAGGTGATCCTGCCCCTCTACTCTAAGACCTCACTTGGAGTATTGTGTACAGTTCTGGTTTCCTCAAAATAAAAAGGACATGGAACTGTTGGAACAAATCCAGAGGAGGGCCATGAGGAGATTGGAGAATCATGACTGCTGAGCTCTCTTTCCAACACACAAAGGAGGGAAGGTGCCTCGCTCATTGCCCAAGCAGAGAAACAGTTAAGCATCTTAAGCTGTGTAAGCAAAAAAAAGAGAGAAAAAAAAATTGCCAACATATTTTTGACAAAAGAAAGGAAAATGACAGGCTGTTTGGGGTATGCAAAAAATTTTTCCTTTCACACATATTGACAGCCAGAGGGGGGTTATTATTGAGAATATGGGTAAAGTTACTGCCAGTTTCTGCTAGTACTCATGTTTAAAAAGAAACTATGGAAACCAGGAGTAGGAATATTAATTAACTTCAAATTTGGAATGCCTTTGCCAGGAGTGGCTGCATGAATTCAATGAAGCAGCCTGTTGGGTTGCAATTCACTATGTTGTTTGCAATTCAATAGAATGCTGAACTTTTCATAAATTAACATGTTGTTTCAATAATCTGATTAAAAGGTTATATGTTGATAAGATTAGCCTTAGCTGAGTTTTTTTCCCCCTTTCTTGCTTAAAGAACCAGTGTATATTTTCTTTAATCAGTATGCAGCCATAAACTGTACCTTAGGGGCAAGATCATTGACTCAATTAGATTGTGAAAGTGCATATGAAGTCAGTGCAGCTGTGACAGTTTACACCAGCTGAGGATCTGACCCTTGTCCCCAAATTCTGGTGAGCATCTTAATTATAAAGATATTCCAAAATTACTGATTTTGAAAAAGATTTTGATTAGCTGTGGAAGTTGATTTAATTGTATTTTTACAGTCTTGGATAGCACTGATGATACTTCATTCTCTTCTAGTTTGTCTTTTTCTTTCTTGTAACTTGACTGTATTATATACCATACATTTGCACACATGTACATGTATGATTAGAGCATTTTAATAAATATTCATATATACAGAGAGAGAAGGGGAGACACACTCATAAGCAAATGCAGAAGAAACCTTTGCTTATGAAGGATCACCTGCCAGATCATTTGAGATGTCTGCAACGGAAATCTGAGTAGACTGAACACTACAGCATCCAGTTTAGAAACTGAGATCCACAAACATGTCAGGGTGTCTAAATCACATAGTTTTGAAGAGGCTTTACGTGCCTGAATAACTTCAAGGGATCTGTGCTATGCTCTGCATTAGCTGGGTTTGACAGGATGGATGTGCATGATGGGATGTATATTGTTGTCTGTGGTAGTAGCCAAAGACATGGAAGCACTGAACCACAGATGAACCGCAGAACCTTGAAACAGAGTGGTAGGTCATGTAGACAGCTACCCTCTCTGGCTGATTCCTTGTGTACCTTCTCTTCTACGTGGATTTTGCCATGCTTGAGTTCCAAAATTGTTCATCTGTGTCCAGCTCTCTGTATAACTTGCGCATGCAGGTGCATCTGTTGGCATGACAGTTGTTGAGCAGCAATAGCCAAAAGCCCAAGAATGACCTGAACTTTACATCAAATGAGGAAAACCACGTACTTGTTTGCCTGAAAGATTAGGTGATAAGTCATGAGTTAGGGGCCAAACTGAGCAGCCAGTTCTGTTAACTGTTGCCACAAATTATTCCCAGTTTATAAGCAAATTCTGAGCTCAGTTCGTTGAACCTGCATATGCATTCAGCGTTGACCAATCTCCCTGTCCCTTGGCCTTTTCTGACATCAAGTGAGAGACTTGCAAAGTGGCAACTCCAGCTTTGCCAAAGTGTCTTGTAGCTCAACCAGGGGAACACAGGAGAAATGGTGAAGGGAGAGGTGAGGGACAAAGTTGGAAGGCTGAATGTTGATTGTCTTGTGTGCAGGAGGACAGGTGGAGTTATCCATGGGATGCTGCTCTGCTTTTAGGAGTACGATGAAATGCATTCCCAGTAATTCCCTCAAAACCCTTCATGTGAAAGGCAGTGATTCAGGAAGGCTGCCAGTTCTGTGTAAGAATAGAGTAGCTGCTCTGGTTTTTAACTGCCTTACATCTTTCTGATAAAAGTGGTGACTGTGTTCAGAAAGCACTTATTAAGCCAAAAATAACCCCCCATTTTTCTGTGAAAAGTGAGTTATAAATATAATCACAGTCAGCAGTAGATCTCAAATCTAAATTGTATGCTTTGCTGAGATTTTTTTATGTTTTTTTCCCCAAGCAGAGGTTAGCAGATGGTAACGATGCACTTCCCTGAGATGGTAGAAGGGAGGCAGCCTTGTTTCAAGTAATGCCGCTTCTGGGCGATAATCCAAAATGCACAGTAGGCAGAAGTTAAAAGGAAGTGCTTGCTTTTAGGTTTTTAAACTATATCCCTTAATCCTGGGTGATGATTGACAATCATGATTTAGAGTATGAGGTGCCCCTTTCTAATCCGGCAAGTTTGATGTTATTTGCGTATCTAGTATGGCTTTATTCAACTAAAGCTAAATGGGAGCCTGTGCAATTGATGCCGCGTTTCAGAGATGAGTCCTGGACTGGGAGTCTATTTACAGATTAGTGGATACACAGTAGCCATAGTACTGGCTTTTTTTAATGTGTGTGTAATTTAAGGACTCCAAAAGGCAAATTTACAATTAAAATGTTTCTTGCTGGGTAAGAATACTAGTGGGAGACTTTTTACATAATTTAATTCACCATGAAGGGAAGTAATATACAAGATTATATTAATCCTAGTTTGATAATTATAGTAAAATAAGAATACATGTTTGTATTTTATAATGATTTCTAAAACGATAATTTATTGGCTTTGGGCTTCTTTTTTTTTTTATTACATGTACTTGATCTTAATTTCAACTGAAATGCTTCTCCTCTTGCTGAAGTTTGCAGTAAGTGAATGTAAAATGAAGAGGACAAAGCAGTTAATGAGTATTTGCCCACAGTTTGTTATTTGTAAAGGTGAATTGACACTTATCTTCTGTGATCAGCAGCTTTTAAATCAATTTTGCTTAAAGAAAAGAAGTAAAAGATAATGATACATTAGAAATGGCAAATAGAAGAAGCATTTGGAAAAGAAGCTGGTTATAACTTAAGCATGTAAAGCTTTGCAGCATCTTCTGCATTTTAAAGGGTTTACTGTTGATTTACCAAATACAGACTAGCTAAAATGCACACTTTTGCTGATTGAAGCTTGGCATGTATATTTAGCATTAATCACAAGCAGCTGTGGTGGAGGGAAACCTTCTTTCTAGCCAGCCAGATTATAATAGATTAAAATGATCCATATGTAAGGTGTTGCAATACCTACTACTGGGGCAGGAGGGAAATCACATTATACTTGCAACTAGATTAACACAGGGCTTGAGCTGACAAATAATTCTCCCCTGCTTTTTATTTTCTCAGGTGGGAGAAATGAAATGTTGCTACACCAGTGAACTGCCTCGATGAGGCATGCTTCTGTAATTGCTTTGGACACACACACCGGCTCCACAAGTCAATGGAGAATTCCGGCAGAGCCCAGTGCCGTTGGAATCATAGAATCGTTCAGGTTGGAAAGACCTTTCAGATCATAGAGTCCAACTGTTAATCCAGCACTACCAAGTCCACCACTAAACCATGTGTCTAAGATCTAAATGTCTTTTAAATACCTCCAGGGATGATGACTCAACAACCATTTCCCTGGGTAGCCTGTTCTAATGCTTGACAACCATTTTGGGGAAGAAATTTTTCCTAGTAGTCAGCCTAAACCTCCCCTGGCACACTTTAAGGCCATTTCATCTTGTCATGTTGCTTCTTACCAGCCCCCACCTCACTACAACCTCCTTTCAGGCAATTGTAGAGACTGATAAGGTCTCCCCTCAAGCCTCGTTTTCTCCAGACTAAACAACCCCAGATCTCTCAGCTGCTCCTTGTAAGATTTGAGCTCCAGGCATTTCACCAGCTTCAGTGCCTGTCTTTGGACATGCTCCAGCCCCTCAGTGTCTTTCTTGCAGTGAGAGGCCCAAACCTGAACACAATATTTGAGGTGCAGCCAAACCAGCGCGCAGTACAAGAGGACAATCACTGCCCTGTGCCTGCTGGCCACACTGTTGCTGGTACAATATGGTTGGATGTTGACCTTCTTGGCTGCCTGGGCACAAGCTGGCCATTGACCAATACCCCTAGGTTGTTTTCCACTGGGATCTCTCCAAGCCTCACCTGTAATGGTGCATGGGGTTGTTGTGACCCAAGTGCAGGACCCAGCACTGAACCTTGTTGAATCTCATACAGTTGGCCTCAATCCATTGATCCAGCCTGTCCAGGTCCCTTTGTAGAGCCTTTCTGTATACACTGTTTAAACTCGTTATATAACCCCATCTGCAGGGAATGCAGCTGCTTGTAAACTGCAGTGGGCAAACTAGTGGATGATGTTTAGTGCCTGGGTTTGCACCTTTTCACCTGGATGCTGGAGAAGTGGACTTTCAGGTGGCTGAGGGAGAAAACCCACTGTTGGGGCAGTGCCAGCGGTAAATAGGCTGCACTCAATTACAGTCTGGTGCACCATGCATCATGAGAGCATGCTACCATCAATGAGGGGTAAGCATGTGCTGTGTCCTTGCAGATCTTATCTGTGAGGGCAGGAATATTTTCCTTTGTGGCTTGAGACCAACAGTGGAAGACAATACGTGATATTTTTAGCTCAATAAAAAGTTTTATAGAGCCTAATGAGTGGGGGGCAGAAGGCTGAGCTGGATTTGCATAATGCTAGTGTAGGAATTTGGCTGCCAGTGGGGCAAGGGGAAGCAGGGGCCTTTAGAATTCACTCTCTTGATTGTGAATAGCACTAGAGACTCTGCCCTGAACTACTGGGATGGAGCCACAGTGAGCCTGGGCATGTTTCCAGCATACTCTGTCGCAGGGGAAATTCCTCTCATCAGTAGTTTTGTCTGAGCAAAGAGGACAGGGCCAGGATCCTGATTATCTGTGGCTCTTGAGGAACCCATCTATACTGTCATTTACAGGTGGTGTTGATTTTTTTTTTCTTTTTCCCCATAATCTTTAACTTCATTGGATTCTGGGGACACCACTGGAAGCTTTATGAACCACGTCTAAGGTTGTATTCTGGTGTCCATTCATTCTTATGCTAAAAGCATCACCACTTTACTACTTTTCTGGTCTCATGCTCTGAATTTGAAGCTCGGAGATCCATAAATTGAAAGCTGGTGTCTCATACGCTTGCAGCGCAGTGCTGCCACCCATGCTGCTCTCCTGTCTTGTAAGTCAGCTGTAGTTGTCCTGCAGCTTGGATCCTATGTCCTTGCAGTGTCTTGTGCTGTCCTTGACAGAGGCATATTGATGGGTTACAGCTGAGCACTCGGCTTTTCCTGGTCCTCTAACTTAGCTGGCAAGATGCCACATGTTGGGAGAGAAAAGCCCTGAGAGGTCTGGTCTGTTATTAGACTAAGTGGTGAGTACCTGTGGAATGGGTGTTTGCCATGCACGCTGAGGTGCTAGAGTTCCAACAGGGTGGCCAAAGGTAGGCAAGGGATCTTGGTCAGAGCATAATCAGCTGCAGTTTTGACATTTCTTACTAGACCTTGATCCCTGAATGCAGAGTAGAACTACCAGTATGTATGATTAACCCTGGCCCTCTCTTGGCTTAAGGAGACAGTGTGTCTGGGCTACAGTCTGGCACTTCATTTTGTGCCTTGCCTCCATGCTGCTGGTAACATACTTTCCCTTCTGCTCCTTTTCTACTACTTGGCTAAAAGTTGAGTGCTTCATCCAATAGCATCGTGCTTTCCTTTTCCTGCTTTTTGTTGGTACTGTGCTCCCTCTCATTGTCAACTGCCTTCCTTTGTCGGGCTGCTTCTAGGCTTATTTTTCATTTTGCACCTGGCTTGTGTCACCTGGGATCTGGTGACATAAAAAGTTTGAGTCCTACCACACTCGGAGAGCTCTATCTGAAGAAGTATTATTGTACACTGTCCAACATAAGGTCTGTATTACATATTTGAAGAACATAATAGGGCCTGAGGGTTGTCTTTATGCCTGCAGAGCTGGTATGATCTCCAACCAAATCCTATGGGTGACAATGCTCAACTGGTAGTTTATTTTAGCTTTAGTATTCTATATGCTAGTGTGTTTAGTTGATGAGACGAAAATGTCTGGGTAGGAATTTTTGAAATGTGAGGCTTGCAGAGGAGGGCTCACTTGGAAGCTAATCAGTGTCTACTGCAATGTATGTCAGAAAGATTCTGGCAGTCTTCCTCCCTGGTCCTGTTACATATGACAGCATGGGAACCTGTTTTATGCTCCAGGCCATTTACATGTGAAAAATGCAGGGAATACTTTGTTTTATACCAGGATTTGGATGTCTTGTCTTTTCTTTTTTTTTTTTCCCAGGCAGTAACCCCATTTTTTATGGGATCTCAGGCTGTGTTTGCAACATATTGCTGCAGTATCATTGTTCTGTAACAATGCTGCAGCTGGAGCCAAAGCAGGGCAGGGACTTCCAGTAAGTCAGGATTGGAAAGATCTGAAAGGCATTGGGGTTTGGACTCTTAATTCCACTCAGGGATCCTTGAAAATTGAATCTGTTGAGCTCAATTAAACCCTTTCCTGTTTAATGAATACTCTGGGTACCTGAAACACATGCCAGTAAACCTTAATAACATATTCCATAGCTTATGGCTTCTTATTATCCTTCCTTGTATTTCAGAGTATGCCAGCAAGCTATTATATGAAGGATCAGCTGAACAACTTTGAGGTAGCATCACTATTGAAGTATAAAATCAGAAAGCCCTTTCAAATGGTGCCAGTGAAACCTATGTTCCTGCAATTACTGTCTCTTCAGTTTGAGATGTGTATTTCTCAGTCAGAATTATTGGGAAAGAACTTTTATATTTCTATTTTTATTTGGCCTGGATTTAGGTATGTGTATGTCTCTACCTGTAAAGCCATGTGTCCTTCTACTATAGGCACAATGCAAGGGCACATTCAAGAGGATGGAAGTGAAAACTACAAGTGCTTAGAGCAACCTTTCCAGGTTAAAATCTTATATATTCAGGAATATGATCTCTCATAGTCTGGGACATGGCTGCTGCCTTTAAGCTTTGGTAATGTGTTGAGCAAGACGAACTCTGTGATGTTGAACTGCTGTTTTCTCCATATCTGGGTCATAACTTGAACAGGACTTGTCACTGCTCCAAGATTGTTACTATTCTGCTAGGATGAATGTTTTCCACCCATGTGAAATGTACACCCATGTGTACGTGTCTTGTGAACTTGTAGATTTAAACAGTGACTGCTTGGACAATTGATGTCTTTAAAAAACATCTTGTTCTATACATCTCAATGAGACTTAAAAATCAGTCAAACTCTACAAACTGTATATTCAACACAAACCTAATGAACACGTGTCTCTACGTGAAATTGCAGCTTGCATTATATTTTGAATTAATTGGCAGTTACATAAAGAGATCATATTAAGGTCTCTGAAGAAGGAAGCTGGGCTAAGAATGAGCTTTCATCTTTAAATCTGCTTTTCATGACGTTAAAAGCTTGATTTGTCAAGATGTAGTTGACTCTTCTGTTTTGTGTATAGATTTTCTATCTTTGTTTTTCTTTAAAACAAGACATGGGTGGGGAAGTCAATACAACATCAAAGCATTAAAATACAGAGCTTGAAGGGAAGGAAAAGGGAGATGTTAAGATTAGGTGAATGAGGGAAGGCAAAGGTGTGAAGGAGATATAATCAAGTAAATAAAGACATGGCAGTGAACTGTTCTAATAAGAGGCTAATTAAAGAAGAGAAACAGATTTAATTATTCTCAGATATTTTACAAGGCATAAGAATAAGGCCAGCTGAAGTTTCAGTCCTGCTGCAACATCTGTTTCTTTAATCTTCCCTTGTGAAGGCACCAAAAACCTACCTGAGATCTGTCCTCATGAATCATGTGCTATTTTCTTTCTGGTGATGCTGTTTCAAGAAGTAGGGTATGCATTGTTTTTCTGGCCTTGCTTTCCACTTGATGTTTAGGGAGCCGTATTTGACACCTGGGTTTCAAATAGTTTGTAGCCTCTGTTCCATCAGAAGTGTAGAGCCCTGGGTCTCGCATTTGTTCCTTGATGAGCCCTATATTGTGGGACATAGCACCAATTCTTATTAAGCTAAGCCTATCTAGAAACGAAGTGCATATCCCTGACCCATCCCTGCTCTGCTGTGGAGGGGGTAGCAGCTTGGAACTAGTCCGCATCTCTTGGGTTATAGAGTGGCCTATGTGGATATTATTCCTTAACCTATCTCAGAATGGAGAAAAATGGAAGTGTGAGTTGTTCAGGCCATGCTGAATAAAGGTGGCAGAGTTACTGTTTTAAATATGAGCTGCAAAAGACTCATCAGCCAAATTCAGAGACTTCCAGCTCTCGCCATCTGTTGATAAAGGAACCTAGGCATGCATCAAAAAGCTGTAGGGTCTTTTGGGACCAAGCACCTGGATGTTAGGCTTTGCAACCCCTCATTCATATGTGCCTAAATGCTTCCTTGGATCAAACGTGTTAGTCCAAAAACCTGTGAGTGCTTCATCTGCCTCACCTGAAAAGGAACCAGTTTTTAAAGATTATATTCTGAAAATCAGGCATGGTCACACTCTGGGCTGGCAGAGTGTGTGCCTGCCCCACTGAGGCACAGGGCCTGAAGCTGTCTGCAGGAGGTAATGGAGAGCCTTCTGTTTCCTTCCATGGTGCAGGTCATTGTTGACCTGTTCTGTTATCATAAAAAAAAATACAAAAGAAATCTACGCAGGTTCAGCTTTCAGATAAGATGCCTTTCTACCTTCCTGCACTCCTCACCCCCTCCTCCTTCCATTCTCCTTGTCCTCCAAAGAAAACCTTTGTGCCCTCGCCTCTTGCTACCTTGACACTGTATGAGAATACTCACAGCAAAAGGAAATAAAGGAAAAATCCTGAAAACCATGCTTTTCCCTGTAGGTCGGCAACATTGCTTCAGCTTTCATCAGTGGGAGCAGTGTGCCAGTCTCATGCCAGCATGAACAGATGTGGCTCTAGAGCTTTGAGTGTCCAATGAAAGAGGCATTGCTTGCTGAACTATGCTCTGAAAGTGGCCAAATGTACCAGCCTTAGGTACATTTTCCATCCACAGGATTTTCCATTGAGACAGTTTCTCAGAGCTTTGCTTCAAGGTGCCTGGATTTGGGGTTTATTTATTTAAATATTTTTTCTTCCTTTGTGAACTGACATTACTCTAATGTTCAGCATATGATTTCTGTTTCATAAGAATGTTATCAGACCAGGATAAGTGCCTAGGAAGGCTGTTTGCCGCTCCCTGAAAGCCACTATATACATAATGCAGGACTGTATATATAGATGGGGTGAAATGTATTCCATGTGCATTTGGAGCTCACATGTATTGAAAATTTGTGCAACAGATAAACTGTATTTTAATTTCCACAAAACCAGCCAGTTTTCTTGCTATTTGAAATACATAAAGCAGTAAAATACATACGATTCGGTAAGCTCCACTGAATCAGAAAAAGGAGGTGCTTAGCTGGCAAAACTACTTAATCCAGACATCTACAAGGGAAATCATGTAAGTCCAATGATGCTTAGTGGCAATGAGTGCCACTTAATAGGGATTGTAGTTCTGCTTAACTTGGACACCTCCAGATGATTTGGTAGGCTTAGTGGAACAGAGTGAACAATTTGCAGGCTGTATTCTTCCAAACATGTACCTTTTTCCAATATGCAAAAAAAATCACCTAGTGGCCTGCAGTAGTTGGGATATTTGCTCCTCAGAATTTTGCAAAGGCTTCTCTATGACTACTTCCTGCATGGTCTGCATGTCGATACAATATGAAATCACTGCTTGCTTATGAGCCTGAGCTGACAGTGGATTAGCCAGTTTTTTGTAAGACTAGCAGGATCTACTACAGTCATCTGTCCTGACATCTGCCCTGTATTAGCTGGGGAATTTCGTCCTGGACTCTATCAGGCCCATCAATTTTAGATTGAAATGCCATTCAGCTTTTGTTGGGGTAGGAGTTACAAAACTGACTTCCATCTTCAGTGATGCCTTCCTATTGTTCATGGAATAAATATTAAATCTTCAGACAAAGGAGCCCCATACCAGTTCTTAAGTGGCGAACCATACTGTGAAGCAATACTGCAGCTGATCTTCAAGACAGGATCAATTTTGTTTAAAACATTCTGGAGAGGTTTTTGTTGTTGTTGGTTTGGGTGGGTTTGTTTGTGTGTGTTGATTGTTTTTTCTTTCTTGTTTGTTTGTTGGTTTTCCCTAACCTGGCTTTTAAAGCTTTATACACCATGATATCCTTTGACATTATTTCAGTTCACTAGCTTACACTAATATTGCTGTATTGCTTAAGGGCTCTGATGGCATTGGATGTCCTACTCCACAAAGTAAAAGGCAAATATATGGTAAGAAACTGTTTGCTAAATAACTTAAGATCTGAAGAGACTGAACAGACAGCCAAAAGCAAGTGGTATTATTCCCACTCTGCATATGGAAGGCTGTATCTTGAAGGGTTTATAGAAGTTCTTCAAAATTCAGAAGCTGGACCGGGTGTTGAACTCTTGTGATTTTGCAGCCTAGTCCTGCCTTAACTGCAAGACCAGCTTCCTCCTGAGATAAGGAATGCTCAAGGTAAGATTAGATTCAGAGACTGGAAAGCAAGTTGAATGCTGAGCTGTATGACAAGATGTTCTTGTGAATTTTTAATTGTTGGCTGTGTGGACATGTGTGTAAGGCAATAACCTGAGGAAGTCTGTCCTACATTTTGGAAACTGTTGTAGTTTTGCAGCTCTTGGAATGACTCTCAAGTGAAAAATCTGCTCTGTTGCACATTCCCTATCATGTTCCCTCTAGATAAAGCTTTAAACCTGTCAACTTAGCGGCTGTTATTCCAAGAATTTGTCCTTGGAACAAACTGACAGTACCCCTAATATTTGGCTAGAGAGAAATCCCTTATAAGAAAGATTAAGGTGGTGCAAACTGAACACAAATTGATAGTTGTCTATTTCGTTGTTATACAAATTCAATGCTCTGATTCTTCTACTGGGGAAAAAAGAAAATAAATCAACATTTGGCTAGTCCCTTACAAAAAATCTTTGAATCTTTTACCAGCTTGAAAGTTTCTTTTCTCTTTTACCTGCTTCATAGCTATTGGTTTCTTCTTTAAACTACCAGCATGAATTTAATTCCAGGAAACTAAAACTATTTTAATGTACTTTAAAAAACAGTACAATGGAGTTAGAACTCCATACAACTGCTTTGGTCCCCTGCTCCATGGAACCTCCCAGGGAGGGGGGAAGGAGTAGGCCAGGATGTCAATTCTGTGGAAGCTAGCACTTTTTAGGGAAGCTCTAGAGACTGGATTCAGCAGAAGAGATGATTGTGCCTTTAAGTATGCAAATGGCTTCAGCTCTAGTGACAGCATTCATGTACTTAGTGTACTTAACAGTGCTTCCATTGCAAAGTTGATCATAAATCTCTACTTTTCTGCTTTGCTGTCATCAGCCATGGGAACACTTGCATTCCCTTTCAGTGCAGTCAAACAGTGGAGTTAACATCACCAGCTAAGTATCTGAGGAGCATCCTGAGAAGATGTTCCTTAAGCCTTGGCTCTCACTGCACCACCTATGGAAGGAGTTCACATCCTCTTCTCTCACAAGTCCCCAAAAAGACTGGGTCTTCTCTTACCCTACACTTCGTGAAGCTCTTCAAGCATCAATTATTGGTGCATTGAGGGTTAACAGTGCAGATGATTATGGAGTTAAGGATCAGGCTCAAACACAAGCTTAACTAACTGTATAAACACACTGTGAGTCCTTGGGAGGCTTTTAAATATCTCACCTTAAAGGTCTGAAACAGCTGTCATTGAGCTCCAGGTACTGAATGCAATGGAAACTGGGCTGGACCCTTAGCAAGAAATTCTATGTGAATCCAATAGATTTTAGTGGTTTTTTGAGTATCACTTTTAAACAGGCCTAATGTGCTGAAACATGATGTCTGTGTGTTTAGAATAATTTAGTGGGACCAAATGGAGACACTTCCTTCCTCCTAAGGAAAGGCACAATGGGAGAAAAGCTTCAGTTAAAACTAATCCATGTTTTGCTATGAATTTGTCTAGTCTGTTGTGTATTGTATATATATATATATAGTATAGTATTTCCTCCTGTTCTTTTGTTCATCTCAGGCTTGAGATATTTCCTATAGTCTGTCCAGTGTGAGGTGAAGTTCATATTTCTAGAGAAGGATTTTTATTTTGTTTGGTGTGTCTTAAGACTCTGCTTATGGTGAGTCTTAAGGGCTCTACTGCTGAAATAGAAGGGAAAGCCAAATTTTGTACATTGCAGTCTGTAAATTCTTGCTCCATAATCAGCTGCCTTCACAACTGGCACATATAAAATGGATGTCTGATGGTTTCTGTGATTCTACTTTGCCTCTTGGGACAAGTCAGAAGCTGGACTTGGCTAACACATCCTTCAAAATGATGTCCAGTTTTGAAATCTGGAGGAGAAATAACTGTCAGAATTTCATAGCTGGTGTGTTGGAAGTCCACTAGAAAACCTTTTTTTTTTTGCTTTTTAATAGTGATATGGGTCTTAAGATGGGTTATGGTTGTCTTCAAAATGTAATTCTTTGCTTTTTTTTTGGCCCTTACTTACCTGCAGTATCAAGCAGAGGGCTCATGTCTAGCAGCAACTTCTGTGCATGAATGGACTTGTCCAAATAACATGTCCATTCCTTTTAAAGTTTGTAATTTGCTCATTCTGAGCTGATAAGTGTTTGCTTGTATATATCTGCATGTATCAGGTGTAGATTCACTCACAGCTTAGAAATTATTAAACAAGCATTAACAGTAAGTGGATAGTGTATGTTTCTACACTGTATGACAGCTGCATGTTGCTCTACGTCCTTCTTTCATATTTAGAACAGGGCTGCATTTAAGCATCCACATAATATCCAAATGCAGTTGTGTTGCAGGTAAGAAACTGCAGAAGAACCAGATTTCTGATGAATATATGTTAAAAAAGGAACAGAATTTTCCCTTGAATGTATAAGCTATTAACTATGTTGGTGTAACCCCTTCTTTTGGAATAACATGAATTGTTTTAGCTGCTACACATTAAGTTCTAAGAGAGCAACTATCCAATCATAAAATCATAATCTAAACAGTCTGGACCAGAATAATAAATCAGTAATGATTAATAGCACGGAATGATTTTCATGTGCAAATTGTTTTTTTGGCAGGAAGAAAACCTGAATTGGGTGTTAATTCACCAGAGGGATGTGGAGAGCCCTTATGGGACTGTAGCAACTTCATCAGTACTGCCTGATGGACCATAAGGAAGGATTCTGATAGCCTTCCACTTT
Source organism: Psittacus erithacus (assembly GCA_009867235.2). Classification (NCBI taxonomy): domain Eukaryota; kingdom Metazoa; phylum Chordata; class Aves; order Psittaciformes; family Psittacidae; genus Psittacus; species Psittacus erithacus. Next base: position 13,578 of record WYDI02031474.1, read on the forward strand.
CTTTTGTTTTCCTCCTTTGCATGACTGGGCCAGTCAAAGCAAAGTTAGTCAACACCAATGACAATTACATAGTCCAGCTAATTGCAGTAGCAAAATTCTTATGGACTTAAAAAGGCAGAAATATTCCGCATCCAATGGACTACTGGTATGATCCTGAAGGTAAATGTAATGCAAGGAGGAAAGGAGTATATAGGTGGCTTGATTCTCGTTTGAAAACTGCAGTTTTTCTTACCTTTCAGTGGAACTGGACACAATTCCCCAATTAAATGAGACACAGATGCTTATGCAACTATAAGACTACAGACATATGCTTCAGTCCATACACGGTGTCAGTGAAAACATTTATCTTTGTATAACTCCTAGTCCACATGGAAAGCAATGCTTTATGCCATGACGATGCAAATTCCATAGTTGACTGAATGGTCACTTAACATACCTTCCACAAGCAGATCTCTTTAACAAAAATGTCCCATTTCTTTTGCTTTTGCTGTTGCTTTAATATACTGATGAGAGAAACTTAGAAGTCAAGATGTGAACTTTCAATTACTTAAAAGTTGGTGTGTTTGAAAGTTAACTATTTTATAAGCTGAGCTGATGAAAGGTCTCCCAGTTAGCCTGGACAAGGGGCTTTTTTGCTGTCATTTCTGTCCTGTTAATTTGAGCAGAAACTATAATTAGATGTAAATGGTCTTGTTCCCACAGAAATGAATGGCAGCATCTGGAGACAGACAACCGTTCCAAATGCTTTTGGCTACCAGTTCTCTACAAGTTAGCAGTATGGAGCAAGGGCCTGAATCCAGACTTCTGTCGGCCTAATTTTATATCTGTGGAAGCACAGCACTAAATCCAATATTCAAATGCCATGCTGTGATGGGTGTAGGACAAGAGTACATTCCAGATTTTTATGTTGCCTGCTCCTCTTGGGAGACCAATTCCCACTGTATCTCCATGTGGGATTGGATGGGTTTCTCCAAAGGACCAGGAGAGCAGGGCTAGGAGAAGGAGGAATGCTGATGCAAAGGCTTTTTGTTTTGTTTCCTTCCTTTTCCTTTTCCATTTAATTATCCAGTTTGACAGTAACTGGTCTGTGCTTCCCCAGACAGGAGCAGAGCTGTGTTTGTAAACAGTAATTGAGTTAAAAGATGGTTTGTGTCAGAGCTGTACTCATTTCTTTATTTGTTTTTTCTGCAGAAGGGCTGCTCCTGTATGAAGGTGCATCTGCTGCCACTGCAAGTGTCTGCCTCGGAGCACTGGGTCTCCACAAGGTCATGCAGCTCCTTATCACTACCAAAATACGTCTTCAATGAGCATTTATCATAATCAGCACCAGGGTGTTACATTTTTATCAAACTTTCTGTCCCCTGAAGGTGAATAAGTCTTGAAGCTGATAGTGCTATTTGGGAGTAAATATTTCTGTTCAGCCTTCTCAGTTAATTGAAATGGAATGAATTTCTTTCTTCAGCTTTTTCAACTCATCTTTCTTGTTACGTTCAGTGGTAACTTGCAATCTTTCAGAAGCATTTTCATATCTAATGAACAGCTATATGCAGCTAACTTTACCTTCTACTACATGGCGTTGCAGCATCACTTACTTGATACCATGTGTGACAGCTACACATGCAGGACAAATACGATGACACTTCTAAGGGCCTTTCATTAAAATCTCCTACCATGGAAGTCCAATTCTCTTGTTTCACCTTGCTAACAGTCATGATAATGGAGTTGCCTCTCTGCTTACTGCTCATCTCCAGAGCTGTTTCTAGTTTCCTTAAAATACAAAGGGAGGGGTAAGGAATCTAGACTGATTTTTTTTTTTTTTAGAGCTGTCTGAAAGATCTGCAGGAACAGTTCCCATGAGTCTAATGGAACTTCTACATCCAAACCCTTTTAAAACTCTCAAATCTCTGACTTCTGCTCTTATGGAGGCATCTTATGGAGTGATAGCCCAGTAAATGGGGGGAACTTATTGTTGTATATAAAGGAAAATAAATTGTTTCTTCCCTGAGTCCAGGGTGCTTACCCTAGGTGAAGGATGAACATCTGAGCATTTACAAGTAAATCTGTTGTTCAGTGTGGGAATTAAATTAAATTATTCATCCTCTGAGAAATTTAGGAGCGTCAGACTCTTCTTTTGTTGATAATTTCAGTAATACAGTGGTAAAATAACTTCAGTCTTGTCATATGACTAAGGTTCAGTGGCATCTTTTTGCTGGACATTTGACACTGTTGACTGTGTACATGAAATTACTATGCACTCACAAATAGGCACATTCTGTGGACAATAATTTATATTGCTGGATGTAAAGAATAATCTTTCTATTGCAAAATATTTTTACTGCTGGCTTTGCAGACACTAGAAGTCTTTGCTGTTTAAAGTTGCCCTTTTTTCTCTCTGTCAAGGACATGCTGGTATTTTTCTGCAAAAATATTGTAAATTTCTCTGTAAATGGAGTTTCTCTTCATTACTAGGGTAGCAGTTTAGTTGTCTTTCTAATTATCTGCCTGGAAAGGAGGAGATTCAGGATAAAGCACGTTGGGTGTGCCTCTTGCAATTGCTGTGGAGGGTAGCAGCTGTAAGAGCCTTGGCCATTAGTGCTGTCAGAGCAGATGCACTGCCAGAGGCCAGAGATGGGGGAATCCAGATGTTTCTATTGAAGGGAAGATTTGCCAGACTCCAGTGCAGCTTTGCACAAGGAAAGCAGAAGGTGGCCTGAAGCCCTCTGACCCTGCGCGCTTGGGCTCAGTTGTATGATGGCATCCCACCTGCTAGAGAGATGGGGGAGAACAGGAGTGTGGAAAACGCCTAAACCAGCATTGCCTCTGAGGCTTCGCAAGGGAGGTGATATGAAATTGCTTCTGCAAGCAAACTTGCCTCTATCAAAGAATTTCCCGAGATACCACAGATAACATCTGTAGCAGCTATTAGCACTGTATGAGGTATCACTTCACTTTGAGTCCTGTGACTAGACCAAGTATTAGTGGCTTGAGTTAAATACAGGTCCTAGTGATTTCATCTATGGGTGTGTAAAAGCTGCCCAGTTCAGAATGTCTCTTAGTCCTACTTAACTGTCCCGTCGTGTTGTGAATGTGACAGAGCAAGGGTAGGGGAGGCAGGAGAATGAGTGGAAATGTTTCTGCCTCCTGGCATTCTCAGCCATGGACTGTACTCCATATAAAATCCTTTGCCTTAGTGTGTAGTACAGATGGGTAGTAGCTAAAGTGCTGCTGATAGCTCACGAACAGAAGAAGCGTCCTGGGTCATAGAGTTAGGTCACCTCCTGACCCATGCAGTGATGAAGTGCTATTCATAAACAGAATAATTTCCATTTTAATCCTAGCTGGGGTTTGTTTTCTTGGGTGGAGAGGGAGAGCTCCACTAGTGCTAGTTCACTTAGCCAGACAACTCCATACCCTCTCTGATCTTACACTTTGAATCCTTCCTTTAATTTCCAGTCTAAATAAGATCAAAGTTCTCTTATGTTCATGTGCATTACTGTCCTTTACAGCTTCAGTGGTTTCTACCTCTAGGCATTAAATGCACAGGTTTATTTATAGCATATCTATCCCCTCCCAGCCGTGGTTTTCTAAGGCTGAAGAATTATTGTTTATGTGCTGTCTTGCCCCATGAATCCCTGTGACACGATCATGATCCTGCTTCTCAAAGGGTTATTGAATATCTGAAGCTGCATTAAAAAGAAGTCACTTAGCTTTTCTCTCAACCTTCAGCTCTTGCATTATTCCTGAACAAAGCCAGCTGGATCTGCAGGAACTCTAGAATTCAGCTCAATGTCAGAGTGACATCCAGTGGAAGAGCGGTAGAGCATCTCTGTGGCACACCCACCTGGCAAAATCACAGTTGTCATTGCTTTAAATTTATTTTATTCTTGCTCCACTGAGCAGGGCAAAAACTTGCCAAAGTCAACATGTGATGAATGAAGTGGGTTTTGTTGTGAGACCTGTCAATACACTTCAGCTTCCTTACAATAAAAGGGTGACTCCTTTGACGTCTGAGACTTGCACCTGTCCTCCTTCTGAAAGCAATACATTCTCGATATGCTGAAATGCCACTTCTAGGAAATCAACAGAGTTAATCTATTGGGAACACTAAGGTCTCAGGGCCAGCTGTTCAGCTTCCTTAGTATCATAGCTCCATTGATCTAAAGCAGCTCTGATGATACACACCAACTGCTCATACCAGATAAAATCCTTTTTTTTAGTTATTTTGTGCAAGGAGAATAGTGATTAAGGCTGATCTGGGAACAGAACAAAATGGATTATCATAATAAGTAATAACTGGGAAAGGGGAGGTCCCTATAGTTTGGCCATTTAATTTTATCTTTAAGTGGGAAGGAGTGGGGGGAAGCAAGAGATGCTCAGGGGTTTTTTCTGCCCATATTAAATAGGTGGTAGGCAAAATAAACCTTTATTTCCCACTTCCATGTGGTTCTCACATGGCCTTTTTTTTTCCAATGAACCACCAGAATCAGTGTCTGGGAGTTGGTCCCCTTTCCCTCCCCTACTAGCAGGGCTTGGTCACCAGGATATTTCATTTAATGGGTTGTAATGACTCCTGATGGTGGGCAGACGCAGTTGCTGCTTCAACCCCATGACAAGAAGAAGGAGAAATGTCAGTTATTGACCCATTAATTCTCCAAAGAAGGCATGTAGCTTGTGGATTCTGGAGAACTTGTAGGATGCTGGAAGGACCTTTGACTAGGATGATTTTCCTCACCTCTTCCAAATGTCTTAGAGGGAAACAAGAAAAGAGCTTAAGTCACTTGAAGAAGCACTAAGCATTTAAGGTAATTGGGAATCCTTTATCTGTCAGTATTCTTGACAGCAGTCAAGCACAATAGAAAATAAATAAATAAATAAATAAAAATCCCATAGCCATGGAGCACACTTTAGATCAGATTTCTATTTGCATGCTTCATACATAAACATAAAACATTTCATGTACCAAGTTAAATAATGCACAATACTTAAACTATTCTTACTTTTTATCCTTTGGTTATTGTAATTACAAGTAATTTTGTGAAGGATTTTCTATTTTTAAGAAATCACACTTTTGTACTTGATCCAGCTAACAGGATTTTCTTACATTACTTCATAAAGAGACCATCTTTAAACTTCTAATGTTATTTCTTATTCATTAGTACATATGCCTGTAGGGTATGTTCATAAATGGGTTAAAGTTACAAAGTTATGCTTATAAAAGCTCATGGTAATTTGGAGTATCAGGAGGATTTATTAATTTTGAAATCTTAAAAGAGCAAAAGCTAAAATGAGATTGGATTAAGTATATTCTTGCATGCAGTTATTCTAAACACCCTTAAGGACCGCAGACTAACTTACAGAGGACATTATGCAAATATGAATATATCTCTAAGTGCCTCATAGGCTTGCTGATGTAATATTTTACATGGTTAGTTAAGTACATCAAGTAAGAGGTTTGACCTTGATATACTGTAAAAGGTACTTATCCCACAACACCCAGTTGTTTTCAGTGCCATTGTGAAATACCTCACTCAAAGGTGCAAACAGTTTTGTGCATGAATCTCATTAAATGCAGCACCAGCAGCCAAACAGCTGTCCAGAATACCCAGTCTCTTTAGAAGACCAAATAACCGGTTTATAATTTATCTTTATCAAAACTCTTTATATTTATTGACAGTACCAGGCTGTACTTACGTAGGGAGATGACAATTGCTTATGAGGACAAATAGAGTTTCTAGGCTTAATTACTGGCACCTGTACCCATTACACAGTTAATTATTTTTTTCTGTTAAGGACAAATAGAAGGTGGAAAGCTACAATGCCCTGAAGTCAAACAATGCTTTGGGCTACAATGCCCTAAAGTCAAACAATGTTTTGGGGAAGGAAAACAAGTTCCAATTTTGATCTCAACTTGGAACTTCTGCAAATTCTTGTATTTACTTGTCTCTTTGTTTATGCAGCAATAAGTTTCTTAAATATTATATTTTCCTGTATCTTCACTCTTCCTGTCCCCACTCCATTCCACATATATATATGTGTGTGTGTGTGTGTGTGTGTATATTTTTATATATATTCCATTGAGGTGATAATGAAACAGAATAGAAAAACGGATTGCTAAATATTGTGTGTTATCTTTTCTGTATGTGTATCTGAAGGGAAGATTGGCTGATGTGGCACCTGCAGATTACTTTAGGGTAAATCCTTGTTTGTTCTGCTTAGCATTTCTGCGGTTATCGCTAGCTGAACTGGAGGGAGAGACTCTATAGATGGATAAAGTAGGTGTGTATTCCTTCTATTAATCAGATGGAAAAAACAGATACTCAGTCTTGCACACCAAGACATCAACCCCCTTCTAAAGTCTGTATCATATCTAGCAGTTCCTGGAGGGTTCAAGCACTAAAGAGTATAATCTTTCTCAAGACCCTCCAAAGTGACCAAAGTGCTCCAAAAATATTTATGGCACATTATGCAGGACTGTAAATACCCAACTGGGATTGCCTTTCTCATGTGGTGGTTTGACACTGACCAAATAGTTGGGGGTATAACAGAAAAATAATTAAATAATACAATTTCATTGGATGATTTCGTGGTGTGGGATATTGAGCTCTGAGTAGTTTTTTTCGTTAGGTCCATCTTAGGAAGATGATGAATTTGCTGTGAAATATTACTGAGAACATCTCATTAGCATTTGCCAGCTACCTGGGAAACCTTGACCTGCTGGATGTGGCACAGAATGAAATATTATCCCAGAAAAAAACCCTATGAGAGTACAGCCTTGTATGAATAAGAGCTATTTCTGTGACTGCCTGCCATGCTGTGGTTTTGCTCAGTGGAAGAAGGCAATGGTTTCTGTATCAGATGAATGGCTCTTAGCTCTTCTGTGTAGTAGGATGTTCCTTTCAAAACTGAGATTGTGTTTTATGATGAAACATTAGTTTTTCATGAAACATTAGTGGTTTAGGAATTTCCTATCTTGAATTTTATGACTCCTGAGAGGAGAGAAGTTTGGAGGCAAGAGAAGGGTTGAGAAATTATGTTCCTCTCTCAGCCTTATTTATAAGAAAGCCTGTAATGGGCATTTATCATCAACTGGATAGCTCTTGTTTGGCTAGCATTTGAAATGAACCCATTTCCGTGCTGCAAAAATATGTCCAAGAGTGCATGTCAGTATGCCCCCAGTAGAGAATAAATGGAATAGAATAGCCACATATAACTACTCTTTTCCTTGTCTCTTTCTCTTCTTCAGGCCAATATTTCTGTGTTCATATGGATAATTCTCAGTATCCATTTATTTTGTTGGCTATATCTAGCTAGAGTAAGCCTGCTTGCTAAAGGATAATGAAAGAAACTATGTTTTGGGAAGGCTTCTGATTTCTTTTGTTTTCATTTAGAAAATATAATTACTACAAAGGATGATTTTACTAAATGTGGAATGTACCACTGGGATCTGTGAGGACATGCTGGCTCTGAACAGAAGCTTTCATCTCTACAGGAGTGGAAAGGGACTGATCTTTAACGAAGTCTAGTACTTGAAGTAATATGCCACACACATTGTACTTTAGGACCTGATCCGCAGAAGTGTGGTATTTGGGTACACAGTTGGGTGCCTCATATGTTTATAAACACAATTAACCAGATTAGGTTAGGTTGGTAACTTGCAGGAAATATTTGTTGGTTCCTTCTAGCATCTGTCTGCAACTTTGGTCTCCAAGAAACCTGCCTGAGTGTGTCTTAATTCTGCATGGTGTTTGAAAGAATTCTTTTCTTAAGATAAATTAATTAATTAAGTTCTTACTGTGCATTTTTTTTAATCCCAGTGTACTGCCTTGTATAAGCACACTACATCTATCCTTTTTGTCTACTAAAACCTCATAAACAACAAAAAAAGTCATTATTAACACATTCACAATGCACACACATACACAAAACCTGTATAGAGGCACATGCAGTGCAGTACATATGCACATAAAGTATCAAGTGGTATTCCTCCATCCAGATGCAACTCATTTTAAATTCAGATAGAAGGAAAAAATATCTCTGGAAAGATAACTTAATGCACTACTGAAGATAGTTTTCATTTTCTTTCCCCCCCCCCCCAATGTTGAGAGTGTGTGTGCACATGATCTGTAAAAATCAAACAAAAGCAAAGTATAGATCTCTTAACACAAGAATATACCATGCAGTTCTTTAGGGTCCTACCTATTTGTGTTAAGGGTGTCCATGTACATTCACTTTTCTCTCTTTCAAGATGATTGGAGAGGGGAAGATCTTTGTTTTGAACCAAAGTAGAAAACTGCAGAGTGAAAGAATTAGTTTATTCTACCTATGCAGGGAGGCAACACAGCTTAGTACACAGGGGCCTGCGTGGAAAGCCAAGAGAACTGGGGTAGGTTAACCCCAGATGTACACAGCTGAGTAAGTGAGCATATGTGTCTATATGTCAACCAGACACATACAGCTGTGCTAGTCACCCTGTGGTTCTGGTAGGAAGCAAAGATGCTTTTAGGGTACAACTCAGTTGACCAGCTTCTGACAGCTATTTTAAGAAAAAGTGAATTGCACCCTACACTCCACTGATTTTATTGCCTAGATCTTCAGTGGCTTTAGAGAGAACCCAGAGTGATTAGCTTAGACAGACATGTACATATAGGCAGGTGAAACATATCACTGGAATCTAATGCTGGCTGTATAACTAACTTATTTTTTTAATTCTATAGTTTCTCGCATCCTCTGCTTATCCTTTATGTTGTAACTTTGAACTCGGCCTCTGGTACTATATAAAATACAGCACAACATGATGCCGATTCCAGCTGGGCTTTCTTGGTGTTCCTGAAATGCAAATAACATTTTAATATTTTCTTCAATGAAGTGTAACAAATATTTTGCACAAATTAGAAGAACATTAGATGTTTCCTAGAAGTGAATGCCTAGTATCTGGGACATGTGTAAACTACGAAAAGTGCCAAAATGAATGTAAAGCAAGAACCGCTCACCCCCTAAAAAGTGACCACTTCTCAGAGCCAAATCTACAGCCATTTTTATTCACCTGACCCTTCCACTTGTAATATGTTAGCAATGCCTTGATGATATGACATTACGTCTCTGCCTTCTCATCCTATTGTTGAGATACTTGTGTGTAGGAAGAGTATGGGAACTAGCTTATGCTTCTTGATAATACTTGCATCCTATCAGAAGGTTAACATATAAAGGAGCTGGCTGGCTCTCAGCCTTACTGAAATTATTGTGGTACTGTAAAACAGTGCAGCTGCATTGATTTGCACCTACCAAGGCCTGATGCTCCGGAATCTCTATGGAACAATTACTGGGAATATATTAACAGCATATGTTTAACTCTCCTGAAAAGAAAGGGTCTGTAGCACTAATATATCAGCTCATGTCTGTGCTTTAAATGAAATTAATGACAAATCTTTTTGATAAATGGGATTTGGAGGTAGGAGGTGTCAGTGTTGATAAGTGAAAATTGGGAAAATGTTTTTGGTCATGTAAATTTTTTGAAAAATTTAAATATTCAAAAAATTAGAAAAAATATCTCTCTACATGTGATTAAAGGTTTTAGCATCCTAGCCAACGTATCTCAATGTGGCTTGAAGGGTTTTATTTTCTTTTAACTCTAAGAATTATTTTTTCTTAATAAAATTTAAGTGTATTTTGAAATGGAAGCATTTATTTCAAACTGAGAGATCAAAATATTTAGTTTAGAAAGTATTTTTCATCAAAATGATTTGTGATAGGTGAATTAACTTGCTGTGCAGTTTGGTTGACCGCAGTTTGTCTTTCATGAAAGATATGCTGTGCATCAATGGCCCCTGGCTTTGCTCATTTCTTCTGTTTCCAAAGTCATTGGCAATGACTGCAGATGCCTCCTTTTTCTGTCTTTCTTGCCCGTTTTCCATTCTCAGATCTTCTTTGCCAACAAAACACACAAAAAGTTAAAGATTTTGTAACTCCACTTTTGGGTTTGGTGGTTTTTTGTAGTGTTTTGGATTTTTTGTTTGCTTTTTGGGGTATTTTAGGTTTTGGGGTTTTTTTCCCAGCTTCCCTGTATCTTCCAACTTTCATAAAGTACAGCTAGTGCTGGGCTCTGTGGCCAGATTCTTTCCGAGCACATCTTCTAGACCTCTCTTCCAGCACATTTCTTTTGATGTTCCTTGTCCAGGCTTCTCTTCAAAGGCCTTTGCCACTCCTCCAAGCCTTACGACTTCCTCCTCCCTTAAGGCACCTAGCTGTCCTTTGGTTTATCTCATGTTTGGAGTCCTGGCTTACTGCTTCCAAAGCATACTTTGACCTGACTGGATTGAGCATTTTTATGGATTTGTGATTTCATAGGTTGAAAGCAAGTGTTCAGAGAAGGGTGATGAAGTGTGGCCATGGGAATCGCACTCACAGCTATTCTCCAGCTTAGTTGGACACAAGCTAGATCCAGTTTGGAAGCTGTATACACAATAGCATGGGGCAGTGTCCAAGTTAATAGGTCCTAATAAGCTCCCTAATATGACTCCATTTCTTCTGGACCAACCCTGGCTTATGCTTGTATCTATCTATACCAGCCCATATAAATATGTAATATTACTTTATTATTCTTGAATTTGCCTCAAAAATCTCTCATGTCTCATGCTCTTGCTGCAGGGAGCTGGTTGGTTCTACTACAACAGGCAGTCTGTTGTGTTCAGGAGTACTGTTGTTGCCTCTTTCTTGGATAAGAGTAAATAAAAAAAAGGTGCACATCAGCTCATCTCTGACTTTGGTGAGCATTGCATGCGCTTGCGGGCTGGAGCCCTAGGTGCAGGATGTCACTAGCTCGTTAGAAGAATTAGCAGGTGTAGGAGTGATACAGAGGTGCCACTGAAATTTAATTTCCTCCAGAATCATTTTCTACAAGCTACGCTAACTTTCTTTAGCTAGATAAATACACTTAAAGACAAAGACTTCCCGCTTTCCTAGAAATACTCATGGTAACAACTGCCTGTGCTTTCTCTCCTGGAGACTTAACAAACAGCCTGCACATTTGCATTTTCTCTAATAGTCTCAGCAGTAAACTTCCTTCCAAAAAGAGGGAGAAAAAGGAAATCTTGTGTTCCTTGAATGCAAAAAGAAATTACACATTCTGTCTCTGTCTCTTGTACATACAGATACACAATTTAGTACTTTACATCTTCAAAGCACTGCTCAAATAGGGACTAAATTGTGTTTGTAAACTCTGTCTTTGGGAGAAAAGTTCAAATGGGGCTTAAGTCCCAAATGAAATGTTGATGGTCTCAGTCAAGCTCCTAGTGGACATTTGTCACAAAAGCACAGCATTGTTTGCTTGTATTGATAACAATTAGTATTATTACTCTGTGATACAGCGCTGCCCTGATCAAAGGCAAATTTTACGATACACTGGGTGTACACAGAATAAAAGACTGGCTCTGCCTCAAAATGTGAACAGGAAACAGAAAGGGGGGAAAAAAGAAAAAAGAAAAAGAGAAACTGTCTGTTCTTTCTGGTTTGCTGAGTAGGAACCAGGGACTGCAGTCCATAAATATAGTTAAACTGATGCTTACCACTGTCCAGGTTTATTACTTATTTTGCTAAATCTAAGGTAAAATTCTGAAGTGGTGTGACTATGGTCACGGGGGGAGTCTATGTCAAAGCCAGGAACAGAATGTAGCTCTCATGAGCCCATAGAAATTGTGTTAACTGGAAGGTTGCCCTTCCTCTGCAAATAGAGTTTAATGAATATAACACACTTCAATAGGTGTATTCATAAGAAGTTACCCATTATGGATGTAATGCATGAGTTTTTCTCTCTTGGAAATAGGTTACTCTTACTGGCCATTTCCTGGTCAGGTTTTGATGAGTCCCTTTCAGGCACAGTTCCCATTGAAATAGGTTTGCCTGAATGAGGACTTAAGGAACAACTGAATAAAGACCTCTATAATTGCTCTATAATGATTAAATGGTTCCCATGAGCAAGGCAGTTCAGAAAGACGTGCTTTCACTTAGCAACATTTGCGCTGCCGAAATGAAATAGCCACATCACATAGCAGGCAGAACCTAATTCACTATTGTTGCTGCTGTTATTGTGGTGGACCAGAGACTGGACAGGATCAGGCCAGGAGAGTGGTGGGTCCTATACAAGCACACTGTACATGGCAGTCTAAGTACACACAGTCTTGAGGTTCTTGGTCTGCTTCCCAGTGTGCTGATGATGTTCCCATTTGTAACAGTTTTTTTTTATTTGTTCTGCTTTTGAAATGATATTTGGGTACAAATGTTAGAGATGCAATCCAGAGGCAATGCTTCTTCAGATGGGTTGGGCTGGAGACAAGATGGATATATCAACTTTAGTTTGAAGTGAGATGCAAACTGTTCCTACAGGAGTGACCACTTCTTCTGGTCCTATAAAGTTACCAGAAAAGGAAGATATTTTTTTCCCCTAGTCTCTCCAGGTGTTTTTCATTTTTGTTTTTTTGGGGTGTTTTATCTACATATTGTGGCTTAAAAGAGGGGACAAGAATTGTATTGAATTCTTTGCTGATGAATAAGAAAGAGCGGAATAGCCTAAAGGGATGATCAAAAACCCACCTCAGAAAGTCCTGCCCTTTGGACTTGTGGATGCTGGGTCTGTTCCTAGAAGCGCTATGGAATGGGAGTGGAAGGCAGGAAATAGTGGGTGATGGAATGCTACAAAGCAGCAAGAGGAGGCCACAAGGAGTGACCAATCTTCTTGGGGTTTCTGAGCGCATCCTTTCATTGTGCATGCATCATCCCTGAGACTTTTGAGACTGTTTGGTGGAAGGCTGGAGGTTTCGCCAGCTGAGTTTGAAATGCTCAGCCCCACTTTAGGCACACAGGCTACAGGTCAATGTTACCCAGTGACTGCTTGCACCCCAGGGGTAGAAATGACAGTGCTCAAAGTTAAACCATCTTTGGAGGTCTCCCTTGAAAATGCAGCTGCCAAACAACAAAGCTGAATCTCTTGAAAATGAGGATCTCATAAAAACAAGCCATGCATTGTCAGCTGTAAAGAAGAGTGTTTTGTCCCTTAGGGCCATTCTAATCTCAGATGCAGAGTGTGCATTACCATATAGCTTTAAAGAGCAGATATTTCTAAGGTGATATGTGGAGTGGTGTGCAACCCCCTCAAATAAACCAGTATCCTTTAGGAGTTTTTCATGCATTCAGAAATACTCAGCAATGACATAGGCGCCTGATAGAGCATCTTTGGTTAAGGAGTAAAAATGAGAGTGGAAAGGCCAAAGAGGAGCGTAGGTAAGGAAGGGGAATATGCCAGAATTGGAACTGGAAGTTTATAAGAAGCCTTTTGCTTCTGAGAGGGATGTATGGCTGCAGCATGGTAAGTTATCTATCTCATGATAATATAGTAAGACATTACTGGAATATGAGACTAGAGTGTGTATTGAGTCTTATAGTTTGTACTGAGGTAGCAGGGAAAGCCAATACATTTTAAGAGGCTGTGGGTTTTGTTTGTTTATTTTGGGTTGGGGTCTTTTATTTTGTTGTTATTGGTAGTTTTAGCTTGCAACATGAACAGATCATTTGGGCCTTTCAAGCCAGAGCACATTGGTGTCAACAACTAAAAGGTGTCTGACCTCAGCCTTGCTGCTGGGAAACAGCTGGCAGCATCACAAAACCATCCTGACAGCAAGCGATCATGAATAATTGCAGAAAGATGGGGCCAGAAGGAGTCTCAGGATATCATATAATCAATGAGCAGGTGTCTCTTCTGTCCCTACAGGCTCAATGTCAAAGTCTTCAGATGTAAAAGTCCCAAAAGGCATACCTCATGCCTCTGGGAGCTAAAGGGGTTTCAAGAGTGGTAGATAGCAATGACTCCTCAATGTGTATGCTGCACATGGCTAGGCAGGGTTGGGGTGCTGTGATGCTTGGTAGCCCAGTCGGCAGTCCTTGCTAACTTTTCTCCAGAACCTTCAGAGTGGGCCTGCCAAGCAGCCCTTGTGCTGGCACAGGTCTGGATGGCAGGTCTGGGACGCTGGGTTCCAGGGGAGCTGCACTCAAGCTGGGTGAGAGCCAAATGGCTGCCCCTGGAAGCTGGAATATCTACTGCTAAGAGCTAGGCTTGCGATAGTTAATAGGTATCAAGCTGAACTGAGGATGTGTGTGATAATACGGTAGCATTTCCTGTCTCTGAAAACATTTGCAAAACATTGTATGGGTCTATATAAAGACTGTGAGACATCTCACCCAGCAGGATGGGGAAAGCTTAAGCCAGCGTGCAGTACCCTAGTTTTTCTGTGCCTAGGTTGTCAGATGTGACTTTGTCCATCTAAGAATGGCTTGACACAGTTTCACATGGCATCTTGGATTACAGGGATGGTGTCTGGGATGGGAATGGCCCAGTGAATGCTTTGCAGGTTAGCATTTGATTTAAAGGTGTCATGGTTTAAGCCAAGCCAGGCAATCTCTCACTTACTCCCTCCCTTCCTCCCTCAGCTCCTGGAGGCATGGGGAAGAAAACTGAAATAATACAACTCCCACAGGTTGAGATAAGAGCAGTCCAGTAACTAAGGTGTAACACAAATCACTGCTGCTACCACCAGTAATAATAATGACAAGGGAAATAACAAGAGAAGAGAATACAGCAACGCACCACCGACCAGTACCCAGCCCCGCCCCAGCAGTGATCTAGCCCTTCTGGGTAACTGCCTCCGGTTTATATACTGGGCATGATGTGCTGTGGTATGGAATACCTCTTTGGTCACTTTGGGTCAGGTGTCCTGTCTCTGCTTCCTCCCATCTTCCCCTCCTCCCTGGCAGAGCATGAGGCTCAGAAAGTCCTTGGTCAGACTAAACATTCTAAGCAGCAGCTAAAAACATCGGTGTTATCAGCGCTGTTCCCAAGCCGAAAGCCAAAACCACAGCACTGCGCCAGCTACTAAGAAGGAGAAAAAATGACTGCTACTGCTGAACCCAGGACGAAAGGGGTGCATGAATCTCGTGCAGCAGCAGAATGCTCTCCCTTGTATGTTAACCCATATCAGTTTTCCCTTGGGTTTTGACACCCTTGTGCGGAACAGGAACCATATACAGCACAGTAGTGGCAGTTCAGGTTTGTGTATGAAAGTAAGTTTACATTTCTTGGGTAACCAAAGTGGGGAGAAAAAAGTTCTCCATTCCACACTGCATAGAAGCTGCAATAGAACACTGTTATTCTGATGGCATATTGAAGAGGTTGAGATTTTAGGGTGTTTCCTTTGCTTGTTTTCCTTATCTCCAAAATTAGTTCCCATGACCATGTCTTGGGCTTTAGCCAGCTTCTTTGTCTTTCATCTAATATCTTTTCTTTTATGGGCATTGGGGCAGCTGGGGGAGAAAAGACAGTTCTGGCTGTGATAGGGAAGTGTCACAGTTTGGCAAGAGCCAAAGTCAAATAACATCTCTGAGCCTCACTCCCAGAGTTCTCACGCAACCTGATAGTAAGAAGACATGCCTTGTGCATCCTCACAGAGACAGAACAGATGCTAGTTAGGACCCTCCGGGATCCTTCTGAGACCGACAAGCAAAGCCAACTTCATGACTCTGTTTATCTCTGCCAGGCCTGTAAGATGAACTCAGTCATGTCAGTGTCAAAAATTGCTGTCAAGTCTAGGATGTGAATATGGATATTTGTAATCTCCAGAGCTAGAAGTTCTTCTTGCTCCAGGAGAACCATTCCTGTTACAGTCCTGATCCAGTGCTGCAGATGTGGTTGCAGATTTGTCTCCTGACACCATTCGAACTTTTTCCCTGCCTGCAAGGTTAAGCTAGCATAATCCTCAGTAGAATGGTTCACATGGTGGTGGTTTCTCAAACACTGGCTAAACTACTGCATGGCTTGTGGAAACCTCTCTAATAATCTCTTAGAAAGATATTGACCACTAAGGCCAGCAGTTGTGCTATTCTCCAGCCAAAACTGATGCAGAGTTTTGACCTTCAGACCCTTTTCCATCCTTTCTGAAGAAGTTTAGGGGAAATAAGGAAGAAAACCAACAATGATAGGCTAGATTTTGAAGGGGGCTAGGGTTCTGCTCTTCACTAAGCATTCAAGAAACTTTTGAAAGTCTTGCCTGTGCTTTTCTATGGATAAATGAAGCTGTGACAATGAATTTACAACACTTACGTTCTGCCAGGCCCTGACCCAGCAGAGTACTTAGACAAGTGTAACTTGAAGCTTATTGAATGCCATGCAGTTGCTTGAATGCTTAGGCTTGAGTGCATCTGTACCATCTTGCTGGAGGTGAGCTGTTTCTCAGCACGAAGACTCCAAGGCAGGGATTGCTTAGGAAGGGGATCAAATAATGAGAAAACAATGACCAAAAGTCTGCCTGTTCATTGCAGCCTCTCTGGAAACACAAGAGGTGGGTTTGGGGTGCAAGGACAAAATGAAAGGGGCAGAACAATAAGCTAGTTCAAGCACCTGAGAATATATTTAAGGCAACAGGCAGTGGAAAAAAAAAGACAGTGACATTTCTGAATGCACTTGAGTTCATTTTATTTTACTGCTACCAGTTGATGTAACACCTTTCTTACTGATTTTTTTTCTTTGAGCTGAAAATATACATTATCTTCTAATCCTTCTCCAGTGAAGTAGATCTAAAATGAAAACAAACTGCACATTTGGCCAACCCTGCCTTAAAATTACACATCAAGAACATTTCCAGTGACAAATACTTTCAAGGCAAACAAACTGAGGAGAAATTAAAAAATCTCTGTGGGGCACAAATATGTAATTACACTCACACAGGGAGCATTTTATCAGGTAAACCATCCTACTTTGTTAATTGAAATGCTGCAGCACAAGGTTTTTGACAAAGGGACTGAATATGCGTGCCTGTTTCTCACCACTGCTGTTCCATTTCTCTCTGTCCTTACCCTGTGTGCTCCAGCAATGAGGTAGTGATCACAACTGCTTCCTTTGTTCAAATATCCTCATTTCTACCACCTCCACTTAATTCTGGCAAGGGAAGTTTTCCTTTCACTAGAGGCACAGGTTTGTAGTGGGCTTTGTTCATTTGAAAAACAACCCAAACCCCAGAAAACAGAAAAACTAAGCCTTTTTCTTACATTAATTCTCCAGAAACAATAAAACTTTGAGAATTAAAAAAAACCAAACCAAACCCAACCAACCAACCAAAAAAACCCAAAAAACCCCACCCAACCAAAAAAGGCAGAAGAAAAAGAACTGCAGGAAGTATGTACAGCTGTGTTGCCCTTATCCCACTACAACAATCTTATCAGTGTGAAGATGAGTCAGTGGAGAAAGGCTGAAGTTTGGGGCTGAAGAGATTTGAGGTCCAGATACCAAGCCTTTGCTATAGAAGCATTTTTCAGTATTTGGTGGCCATGGGCAACACTCTGAAATATTTACAGCATGAGCACTTCCAAGAAGCATGGCCGCTGGTAGGCTATTTTATTGTCTAAATGCATGCTGCAATGCCAGCTGTGGTTTTGCTCACCCATCTGTGACGGCTCTGCCATGCCAAATGGCCTGCCCTGAAATGGAAATGGGGCATGCCCTCCCTGGGAAGAAGGAGTACAGGGTAGCCCCATACACAGGCAGACTGCTAAAGCTTGCTCAGCAGGGCTGATCTACTGATCAACTGTGACAACAACTAGGCAGTGAGGAGACACAGTGCCCAGCCTTCCTCTAGAGCAGAACAGGATGCTGACATATTTTCTCCCTCCATGTGAATGAAGAATAATATGTTTTGTTCTCTTTCATGACCTATTGCCCAGTTTGTTCTTTCTCTTGCATTTTCTTTCCCTCTAATGTGCTGTACAGAAGGTGCTCCAATTGCACAGCCGTTAGCCATCATCATGTGAGGAAACTCAGAAAGGTTTCAATGATTTTCTTGATGAGCTTTGTATGTTCTATATTCCCTTTCTGCCTTGTGCCCATCACTGTTTTTCTGCATTTATCCTTCTCTTTCACAGTTTTCTTTGTAATGTCTAACCAGTATAACCTTGACACCATTTCTAGTTCTTTTTTCTAGACTGTTTTTGGTGCAAACAAAAGAAGATTGACCTGAGCAATAGAGGGTGACATTTCCAGAGAAAAAGGGCTTTACCATACTACGTACCTTTCCAGGTAAGTCACATCAGAAGCACGTAGATTTGTAATCCCCCTGGAAATCATTCTAAAATGGCAAAATAAGTGATTTCTTTGTCTCTGCTTCCTTAATCTGGCCTTATAACATGATAAAAATAGTGTGCCCTCCCACACTCGTGGTGTGACTGAATAGCTAAAGATTGTGAGAAACTTTATTATTATTTAGAAACTAAACTACTGTGGTTGCAGACTAAGGAGCTGCCAAAACTCAAATGACATGGTCTCCCTTTCATGTGATCTTGCCACAGAACATAACCCTTCCACGTGATTTAAGTGGATCTGAGGCTAAGACATCTCAGGAAAAGGGCTGAAGAATGAGCCAAGTGCTCTTTGTCTGACCAGAACTTTCTTTCACGCTTCAGGTGGGTCATGGCTGGGCTAAGAAACAAGTCAGCCCTATAAATCCTATTTCCTGAATGGTTTTAATGGGGGAGTCAGCAAATGACACAGGTACACACTGTGAATCCTTGCAAAAGAAATCAGGTTCAGGGAAGGAAGATTTGCACCCAATTCATGCAACAAAATGGAGTCATGGATGCAGCTGGAGCCTATGTCTGAACCTCAAAGCAGCAAACATCCCTAGGTCTCATGGTTTATACATGGTGCAGTACAGTTCTACTCAGCTATAACATTGGAAGTAGGATGGGATTCAAGCTGAGCTCCACATTTGGTATGCAAATGTAGTAATGCGGGCTCTCAAAATCAGAGGATGCTGTTGTGTAGGCACCGTACAGGTACAGAACAAAAAGATAATGCCTGCCCCAAGGAGCTGACAACCTCAGTATAGGAGTAAAATGGAGAGAGTTGTGGAGAGGTGGAAACAAGGAGACAGTGTTGGCTGACATGGTTGACATCACTTGCATTGATCCATCAGTCTGACAGCTGTCAAACCCTTTGGACTTACAAGAGCACAGAGGAGAGATTTGGAATGATGGTCAGATACGGGATGCACATGAAGAATGTCTTCAGAGGCATTAGAGGTAACTTGGAAGAAAATATGTGTAGAACTGTAACAGATAGGAGATAAGACCAGAGTCAGGTCTATCAAGGCAATATTAATTATTGATAGGGACAGAGAGATTGTAGGTTTCATTAGAAGGGGCTGGGAAGAGTCTTGGAGGTAAAAAGCAGTAGTTTGTTTCCAACAGCTAGGAAGCACTGAGAAGCAGTGATAGTGGCTCCCTCAACATTAGGTTCATGCAGGTGAATTCTCTCCTGGCACTAGGCGCTGGGGCAGGACAGCTTATTCCTACATGATGCACAGGAAGGTGATTGAGTGGATATGGGACCAGTTACCTGAGCTGTGAGAAGGACCAGGGCTTTGAACTCCTTCCAAACCCATTTCTGGAAAGAAGCCCAGGCCACTGGCCTATGTTCTGAGTTTAGTCTCTCTGTCTTTTACTGCAGAGACTGTTCTGTTGTACATAAATATTTAACAGTTCCTTCAGATCTGGCAAATTAGTACCTTGAACATGCAGGCAAGAACCATTTTCTCTCTGACACTGATTTGCACAAGGTTCAGCACAGGACATGTGAGAAATCTGGGTAGTATAACAGAACATATTAGCCATTAGCATGTCCATGTCCTTTCCTTTTTATTTTTGACTAAGTAGAGCCTCTTTTTTTCCTCTCTAGAAGAATCCAGTGTAAGAATCCCACTGTTGAAGAATGGCTTGACGAGAGAGGACATGGCTCTCTGGAGCAGTTGTACAAGCAGACCAAATGCTAGGCCGCA
>WYDI02031475.1:0-27687 GCA_009867235.2 Psittacus erithacus
CTCATAGCAGCCTTCCAGTATCTGAAGGGGACCTATAAGGATGCTGGGGATGGACTCTTCATTAGGGACTGTAGTGATAGTACAAGGGGTAACGGGCTAAAATTGAAGCGGGAAGTTTAGACTGCATATAAGGAGGAAGTTTTTTACTGTAAGGGTGGTGAGGCACTGGAATGGGTCGCCCAAGGAAGTTGTGAATGCTCCATCCCTGGCGGTGTTCAAGGCGGGGTTGGACAGAGCCTTGGGTGACATGGTTTAGTGGGAAGTGTCCGGGGTGTTGGAACTATATGATCTTAAGGTCCTTTCCGATCCTAACTATTCTATAATTCTATGATTCTAGATTCTGCAAACTTCAAAGTCATCTACAATGTGTCTTAATCAACTTTCAGAGACTTTCTTTGAAGTAGTGAAGTAGTACTCCTCAGCTCCATGCATCAGCCAAAACTTTTCACAGGCATTGAAAATAGGTATCGATAAATACTGGGAATATAGATTGCCATATCCATCTCAGTATTCAAGCCCCTTGCGTGAATGCTTCTTTCTCCTTGATGCTATCAGATTGTCCTGAGGCTGATCACCAGCCCAGCAAGGCTCACTGTGAGTGGTGGCAGCACTCTTGTAAAGCCGGCTTATTTTGGGAAGCACTGGGAGAACAACCTTTTACCACTAGGCGTGACTGATCATTGGTATCCAAATGTGCCAAATGACTGACCTAACCACAGACCACCCCCTCTTTCCTAAGAGGTTTTCTTGCATGAATAGGTAGCACGGAGTATGAACAAGACCTTCCTCCTTTCAAATATGAAAGCTCTAGTTCCAGTTTTAAGCTCCAACCTACTGCTGTTAGGCTTGGCTTTTCTTTTTCAGCATTTTGGTGAGCTTCACATTGTACCAGATAGGATGTCAAATTTAATATTATTTCAGTCACTATTTTAGGGATGTAACAAACAAGCTAGGCACCAGGCAGCTGAGCTCAGCTTAGCCCAGCCAGAGGTCTAGTTTATCTGGGCACATACAAAACACATTACTAGGAACCAAAGTAACTACTCCTAAAAGCAGGTATCTGCTTGTGATGATGTTAGCTCAATATAAGAGGTTACTCCTTTCGTCAGCTAGAAATGTCTATCTCCACAACAGAGAGTAGCTGATGGTTGGCAAGGTCTTCTGTTCTGCAGGCTAATGAAGTTCACTTGAAAACTTTTCGGGGTTTATTTTACATTGTAATTGAAAAGAAGCTGCTGTTATGTCGCAGCTGTGAGGAAGCAACTTCCATTAAGCGTGTAATAAGTTGTATATGTGCTCTTATTTGAGAGGTCAGGGAAATGGTCAGACATTTGATGAGCGAAATAAAAGTGGTGTGAATTTTTTGCTTTTGGACTGGGAAACTTAAATTCCACTTCTCTTAAGTGTTACGCACCAAACCGCTTTTCTGGGGGACCTGATCCTTATTCCATAGCCTAGATATCAGAATCCCATTGAGGAAAGGAGGCAGGTTTGAAAGAGAAGAATCTTATGTATTCTCATTGCATTGTGTTATACACAATCAAATGCATTTCTTTGCAGAAGGTGTAAATCCGACCTGCATACTGTTAGAGTTCCTATTAAGCCTGAACTGAAAAAGACACTGCATGTTTTATTTATCCCTTCTCAAAGGGATTAGTTTTGTTTATAAATTTGCGTGCTTTGTATATACTAAAATGTGCATAACATACTTCATTTTCTGGTTCATCTTCACCTTCATCCCTGCTAATATTTTCTGACTGAGACACATTTGATGCCAAAGAACTGAGCTGACTTTTTTTAAGATTCTTTCTCTGTGAAAACAAAGAGAGATGCATGAACTTGGAGGCATCTCTAATGATCACATATGAGTAGGTGCAGGTAAGTCTGTTTTTTAAACAATTACAGATCAGGCAATCTTGTTAGCCAGCAGCGAGTGGGATGTAACATATTCCAAGCTGGTTTGCTTAGTCTCAGCACCACACTGCCCATAACCATCTTACTTCCAACTGGACATTGTGAGCAGAAGCTGAACTTATATCTGCATTGAAAATACTGCAACAGCATGTAGAAATGTCCCAGAAGTGACTCTACAATAGAAACATTGGAATTGGTTCCAAACAGGAGGATAATATGAAAGTTTCAATTTATTGCAGTAGACACCATTGGTAAAAGCAGATCCACATTTATCACATCCAAGAAATGGGATGCACTGAAAACCATCTGTAAAACAGAAGGCCACCCATTCCAGAAGACTAGCCCAGTCACAGATAATATTTCTCAACTGAGAGGGGTGCCCAAAAGTGTGTTCACCAGTCATATCTACAGATCTCCAATCTCCCTCTGGACTTGCTGCACAGTCAAATTGCTGTTCACTGTTTCCACCAGTGAGCTACATGAAGTCCACAGCATGAAATCTGTGAGCAATGCACATCCTCTGAGGGGTCCTGTATCTGAACCAGGAGGTGGTGAAATGAGTACCCTGTGGCCTCTGCACAGGAGTAAGGCAATGGAGGGTGGTAGCTCTAATAGGCAGGAGATGACTTCCTCCCTACCCAGCTGGCTCTCCTCCATCACAAGCCATCAGCCAAGCCTCTGTAAACAATGGCTGAGCTAATCACAGGCGAGTGAAAAGTGAGCCCTCAATATCTGGAATCATGTGCACTGGGGAAACCTCTAGTTCTGCCAAAGCTTTTCTTTTATAAAGACATTCCTAGGTGAACAGTGGGTATCTCCACATGCTATTCAGACAGACCTCTAATCCTGTTTTGTCTCTGTGATGGAGATCATGGATTCAGGTGCTTTTTTTCCACTTGGCACAGCTATGGGCCAGGATCAGAACTCAAGTATCACAAAGCCAGCACCATTCATCAACCTGTTATCAGTCGTACCTCACCTGCAGAGGTGAGGGCACTATCTCAGCCAGAGCTGTCTCACTGCATTGCCCACAGAAGCAAAGCCATAATTCATACTTGACAGGATGTGTGGGCATGCAACACGTGGGAGCAACACACGCACAGAGGAGACACAGGTTAAGCAACACAAAGAAAGAGCTCAAATATAATTAAAGCTAGTTGTTTGGAGGCCAAACCATGCCCTCCCCAAATGCTTCCATGAACACCATTCCTGGTCATCTGTTCTGTTTCGTCTTTTCCCTTCCTCCTGGCAGCAAAATGCTGCCAGCTGCAGAACCAAAGCTGACAACCTTAAGTGCCCGTTTCCAAAAGAAGTCCACCCTTCTCCAGGAATGGTGGTTGTGTCTTTCCTTTTCTGGGGAACCTCTGAAGTTTGCAGCACAGTTGTGCCTGCATGGCTATAGCAGTAGCCACAAGTGTGGCTCCTTCCTTTAGAGGAGTGCCCATTCCTGGAGACATTGGTTGTGGAAACAGTGCTTTTTAAGTCAAGGTCCTGTAATAGAAGTAGCTAAACAGCACCTCCAAGGGGCAAGGGCCATAGGCCATCACAGACAATGGAGAAGAATCAATTCTGTAGCACTCTCAAGCTTTTTACCACTGGAACAGGGACAGCAAATGTCCTTCAATGAGCAATGTTAGAGTTGTTTGCTTGGCTGGAGTTGACAGGACAGAATCACAAAGTTTGCTACAGCTACAGCCTGCATCTCACAGCTGATGCTCACACACATCTTGTTATCCTGCTTTCAACCTTAACTATTGAGTGACCAGCATATCTGCATAGGTCTGTATCATTCAGGTCTGTGTATTGCTTCTTTCGTGCCCTTCACATTGTTGATAATTAGATTCACTTAACAAGTGCAAAATTCATGGAACACCCACAAAGAACTATTTGTGTGGCAGGGAAAAATACAAGGGGAACTTCATTTCACATAAATATTGTTAAATCCTGCTTATATCTCCATGAACTTCTTTCTCTTTATATTTAAACTTTATTGTGGAGTACAAGGTATAGAGCTTCTTTTCATATTCAAAGTTTACAGCAGAGCTTCAAATACATATTAATATAGAAGCTGTAATGTATTCTGAGTTAAGCTGTCATAAAATCTGGGGCTTTTCACATCATCACTTTTGAAGGTCGGTGCCACAAAGAAAAAGAAGCATCTGTATTGGATCACCATGAGGGTTTGTAATACACTGCAATAAATACTGCAATATATTTCATTTTTATACGTTTTTGATGAAGAGCCAAAAGTGCATCTTCAAAAGTTGCTTTTCAAAAACTGCTCATCTGTTTGGAACGGCTGTAAAAGAGATTGAAGCTAAACATTATTCATGGATACATTATGGCTCCTCACCGAGACCGCAGCTGAAATGAGAAGAGAATTCCAATGGTATTTCATTTGGGGTATTGATTTTTCTGAGCTCTTCCTACAAACCTATTGCATGTGCATTCCAGGCAAGTATGAGAAGATGTAGATTATCCTACCTGGTTTTCTTCCCTAAGTTTATTTTAATTCCCCCAGCTTGGTTATAAACACTTTGTTAATTTAGTGCTTTGATTCTTCTAGAACTAACACTCGTTGTTCAAAGAGTGCCTCATCAATTCAAAAGTGATGTGTGGAATGCTTTGCTCCTCACTGCACAACAATGATGAGCAGCAGCTATTTCACTGTGAAACAACACTTGTCGACAATTTAGGTTGCTGGATTCAGAAGCCTGGAAAAGTCCCAACCTAAAGCACGAGCATAAGAAATGGCTGCAGTTGCCTGCCTCTACCTGCAGTTGCCTGCCTCTACCTGCAGTCTCATACAGGCTGGAAAGGCACAGAAGAATCATAGAACCACAGAATGATTTGGATTGGAAAAGACCTTCCAGATCATTTAATCCAACTGTTAACTAGGTACTAAAGTGCCACATCTTTATGTCTGAAATACCTCCAGGGATGGTCACTCAATTACTTCCCTGGGCAGTCTGTTGCAGTATTTTCTGTGAAGAAAATGGCCCCCAATACCCAGTCTAAACCTCCCCTGGCACATCTTTAAGGCCATTTCCTCTTGCCCTATCCCTTGCTACTTGGGAAAAGAGGCTGTCACATTTGCTAACTTCCGGTCAACTGGGACCTCCCCAGTTAGCCGGAACTGTTGATAAATGATTGAAAGGGGCTCGGTGAGCGCTTCCAACAGCTCCTTCAGCACCCTTACATGAATCCCATCTGGCCCCATACACTTGTGTATGTATGTATGCTGAACCCAGGACAGTATGAAAGGATCATACTCAAGCTGGGAATATGTTATGATATGTTAAGAGAAATGTTAAGAGAAATGTTAAGATAAAGAGTCCAGATTACAGCCTTTCTGTTAGATTTAGTTAGGGACCCTAGAGCCTACCAATATGCATTTTATATCAAGTGGCAATTGCCCCAGAGTGTATACTGGCACAGCAAAGTGCAGCCTACCGTAGGCACGTCAGCAACATCCCTGAAGGTGTGAAGTGTAAGGAAGAGGTTGTAGACATGGTAGTGGAGTACTCCATCTGGGCAAATTTTGTTTGTCATTAAGTCTGGCCCTAATGTTCTATTTGCAGCAGATTCTTCAATATTTGAGCTACAGAATTTAAGGTTGCCCAAGAACTGGACTGTCACTGATGCTCCCCTATTATTGGGTTAAATGATCTCATCAAGTCACCATGAGGCACAATGACAAAGCAGCAAGGGTGTTGTACTGTAGTTAATTCTCATGATAGTTTAAACTTGAGGAACTGAAGTCAGTCTGACTCTCGGCAGTTGGCTCCTGGAGTAATGAAATTCCTACTTATTCTGCATTCCTCTGTGCCTGGTAGCTGCTGGTAAGAAGACAACCACAGGTTTTCATCAGTTTCTAAACTGAAGAATCCCAGGGAAATAAGAAGCAGCAGCAGTAGTGACTTCAAGTTATTATTCTATCATCTGCAGGGCAACAAGCTGCTCAGAGGCCAGTGTGGGCTCTGGCATGCTGAATGGGCATCTTCTGTGGACTGTTACCCAGCTTGATGCAGCAGTATATACTAAGGTATTCCCTGCTGACTTTTGCCATCTCTCTCTCTCTGCTGTCTTACGGAGTTGCCAATGGCAGCTTTGCATACAGACTGCATTCCTTGAGGGTGTTCGTCCCCTCCTGATGCAGGGCACCAGCATATGAAGTTTCAATCAGAAAGCAAATGTTCTTTATAGGGAGATGTCCCTTTCACAGCAGCTACAACCCTGACATAGGAAACAGCATGCAATGGTCCTTCTTTTTGAATAACCAGACCAGAGCCAGTTGAGTTTCCCCCTAAAAGAAATACTGGGGTTTGCATTCCATGATGACTTATTTATGTCATTATACATTGAATCCTGCTAGAATGGCCTATTAGCTACAGAATATCAATATATTGCTCATGTTCCAGAAGAAACTGCATTAACAGTAACATAAATTACTTTCCATTTTATGAAGTCATGATCCTCTATGATCCTTTATTAAAATGTGGCACTTGAACGTTGGATTTTATAGTTGGATCTGCCTTAGCTGATGAAGTGAAAACATCAAAAAGGCAGGGTTGTTACAGAATCATAGAATGGTCTGGGTTGGAAAGGACATTAGGATCATCCAGTTCCAACCCCTCTGCCATAGGCAAGGACACCTCACATTAGACCATGTCACCCAAGGCTCTGTCCAGCCTGGCCTTGAACACTGCCAGGGATGGAGCATTTACCACTTCTTTGAGCAATCTGTGCCAGCGCCCCACCACCCTCACAGTAAAGAACTTCCTCCTTATATCAAACTTCCCCTGTTTCAGTTTGAACCCACCACCCCTTGTCCTATCGCTACAGTCCCTGATGAAGAGTCCCTTTCCAGCATCCTTGTAGGCCCAAGTGAAGTACTGGAGTGATTCCTCAAACATTTCACATTATGAAACAACACACACCCAACCAACAATAAAAAATTCTGCCTTTCTTTTGATCCACATTTTAGGGTTTTCCAAGCCCAGTCTCATGTTTTGAATATATAGATTGTGACCAAGATGTGCAAGTATCTCAAATTTGGAGTGCCTGTTTCACTATAAGAACAATTGGAAAAGATTCTCGGTTTTTTATTCAATTAGAAAAATGGTTTTGTGAATAAATATTCTTTGTGGAAACATGCAGCTTTTAATGAACTTCTCTGGCCCAAACTGATCACTTGTGGGATGCACTTGCTCACCAAAAATGAGTGGAGAAGAGAGGCAACATAGCCCACTGACCCAAAACTTACCTTTTGTGACTAGCATAGTATTTGTGAAGATATGACCAAAGTGTGAGCCTTGCTCATTTTATAGCTGAGCCTACTACATTTAAGGTCTCCCAGCCACCAAATGAGTATCTTGCCTTCAGTGGCCTTCCACATGAACTTTGAAAGACATAGGCTTGATCTCAGGTAAAAAGTGAAAAATCTTTCCAATCCAATTTAAAATGTCAGAGAACAGAAACATTTTTCACTCCGCATCTACTTGACACTAATTTTAAGGGGAAAAAAAGGGGCACTTGTAACCAAAAAACCCACAATAAAACCCCAACCCAACAAACTCCTAGCTGGCTACCCTAACTGTTATGACAAGTTAACTAGGAGCGATCTTCCTGCTTTGTTGTCATTAATGGTTTGTTTGAAATTGCATAGGAAGCACAGGCATAAGCTGAGCCAATCAGCAGATAAATTTTGAGCAGATTTATTTTAAAGTCTGTATCTTCTCCCATTGACAGCAGCAATAAAGCTTTCAGCAGTGTAAAAGTCTAGAAAAACATTCCCTGAAACTATAGCCAAATGGATCTATTTTTCACTGAAACCGTATAGCGTATGAGGGCCATAAACTGCCACAGGGTCACATTTAACAGGGGAACCAAGCTAAATAAAAGAAGAACCAAGCATGTAACTTAGCCTCCAACTTTCCCCGCCCTCCCACTGTAATATGAATCTTAGTGATTTGAAAACCAAGTTGGTTTTGTTTAATAAATAAATCACTTACTTTGACACTCAGTGAATTTAGCTGGAAGCAAAATGAGATCTTTTGAATACTGTTTGTTCTTGCACTGTTTCTGACAGAAACCCAAATCCAGCAATGATGGAGTGTAAAAAAGACTCTTTCTTCTGGGATCTACAAAGAACAAAAAGGTAGAATGTTATCTCAAGTTCAAAAAAACCAAAGAAAACATTAAAACCCATACAGCCAGGCTATATGCTAGGTGGGAACTTTCAAGCTGTTAACGTCTACTAACACATTCTTGTTGCTGTTACAGAGCTTCTGGATGGACTTGCCAATCATGTCACTAAGATGGGTATTGGTCTTTTTCCGTGCAGTGACCACAGATGACTAATGACTTTTGGATTAGATTTATTAATGTTTTGCGCTTGTTTTTGTTCCTGTGTATGTTTGGACAGAACACCCAAAGTACCCTCAGGTTTTGTGCTTGCTTTTATTTTTTCCATTCATCTTGACAGCCTTACTGTTGAAAAAATAGGTAGATAACATTTTTTCAAAGACAAGACAAAGGCTCCTGCAGTGCCCTAAGAAATGACATTCAAGACCATTTATCTAGTTTTAGTGAATATATCTTTTAAAAGCTTATGATGCAAATTTAATGCAGCATTTTCATGCAAGTTTTAGAAAACCACAGAACTTTGGAGTCACAATTTTCTACATGTCTACACATCTATTAGGGACAATTTTAACTGAGCTTCAAAATGGCAAATTCTAGTGCTAGACATTTGATTGTGAAGCCTTAACAGATAAATCTTTCAGTCCTCTTTCTACTTCGCCAACCCTCCCTCCTGCTAAAAATCATTATATGAAATGAACACAGATAATCAAAACCTTCTTCTCTCTTAAGAAACCAGAACAATCCTGCCCCTTTACTTTGCTCCAGAAATAAAATAAAAATCCTGTTAAACAGAAAACTCCCCAAATTTCATTGCCTAGTAATGGGGCTTGTTGTTATAACAACTTGTGTTCCTCATCTAAATAGATGCATTGTAATCATTACACAGCACTAGTACCAGTATCAGCACAGCCTGAATCACAGAATCAGAATAGTTAGGGTTGGAAAGGACCTTAAGATCATCAAGTTCCAACCCCCCTGCCATGGGGAGGGACACCTCACACTAAACCATGTCACCCAAGGCTCTGTCCAACCTGGCCTCGAACACTGCAAGGGATGGAGCATTCACAGCTTCCTTGGGCGACCCATTCCAGTGCCTCACCACCCTCACAGTAAAGAACTTCTTCCTTATATGCAGTCTAAACTTCCCCTGTTTAAGTTTGAACCCATTACCTCTTGTCCTATCACTACAGTCCCTAATGAGCAGTCCCACCCCAGCATCTTTATAAGTCCCCTTCAGATACTGGAAGGCTGCTATGAGGTCTCCATGCAGCCTTCTCTTCTTGAGGCTGAACAGCCCCAACTTTTTCAGCCTATCTTCATATGGGAGGTGCTCCAATCCCCTGATCATCCTTGTGGCTCTCATGCTGATGTTTCTGAGAAGGCTGTGATTTAAAGAGACATTAAAATTTACTAGTAGCCATGCAACCACTTCTACGTCTTACTTACAGAATATTTCAAATCTATCTTCACATCATCCCTAAGATTTTTCTCAGATGAAGCTCCCAATAAAAGCTGTAATTTCCTTTCAAGAGAATTCAAGAACCACTGATCAGCCCAAAAGAATAACTGTTGCTGTAGTGTGGATGGAGAATAGAAAAAAGGCAGATCATGCCAGTACAGACATTATTTTTCTATGAGAAGGTACTGGCTTTCTGTAGGTAATGGAAATACGCTAGAACCAATGTGCCTTGATTGCAGTAAGGCAGTCAAGGGAATTGCTGGAGTAGAGAAGTGGAGAATTAGAAAACTGATTGTAAGATGGCTTAGGAAGTAAAGGGAGATGAGTGGCGCTGTGGTAAAGAAAGGAACTTCTGAACTAGAGGGAAAGTGTTAGGAGAACATCTCAGGTGTTAGGACACGCTGTGTTCAGCTTTAATGACCTTTACACAAGGAAAAGACTTCAACCTCTACAAATAAAACACATAGTTACTGCAGACCTGAAAGACACCACCAAAAAGGAGAAATGGATTACCATGTTGGGAGAACTAAATGCCCTTTGGGAACAAAGTGAAAAATGAGAGACAACGTAGCAGTACTAACAGCTGTAGCACTGTACAATGCTATCAGCGAAAATCCTCTTATTTGCTGGAAGTTAATCAGCTGAAATTAATATAGAAGGAGGAAAATCTCCTTGCAGATAATCAGCTTGGAAAAACCAGAGACACCAATCTGATGTGGTCATTAAAGAAACAACTAATATTTATCAAGCAAATTCACTCTAGCAAAGACGGAGGGTATTAATTCTTCCCTATAAAAATCTGCTAAGAGCTTATCTACAATTCAAAACACAATTCTAATCACAAAGGCTCAAGAGATGTGAATTCAGAAGGAAGAGCTACCCAGTGTGGCTACTGGGATGGGGAGGGGGATGAAGTACCCATCCTACAGAGGCAGAACAGAGGTATCTGCCTTGTCAAGGGAACAAAAATCTGCACTGAAAAAGAATACAGTTTGGGCACCTGAGTTCTGAAAGCGTGGGTTGCTCACTGTTTCTCTTTCAGATGGATATATATTGACTTTGTTCCCTCACGGTGTTCCTACCTTGCTCTCTGCAAATGCATCTTACAAAAACTGATCAAACCAAAACCCAATCAGCTCCTCTCTGTGCTTTTGAGAAGCCCAAGCAGAAACATCACCCTGCCTGTTTAGTACTTCTGTGAGTAAGGCTCATCTGTAAAGCCTGTTTTACAGCCTGCATATGCGTTCATAGTGCACAACTTTATCATACAGACTTGCTGCAAGCAGAATACATTAGTAAATACTCATATTTCATATGCTTCTTAATCAGTATTTTTCTTCCCTTTTCAAATCCAAGCAAATGTCACTGCTTCGCAACTTGCTGTCCAGCACTGTTGTGACATAAGTTCTCATTAGCCAATTCTTTTTTAAAGTAGGAATACTTTGAAGGCTTCGCCCATTTAGTTCCTAAACTTGGAAAGAGCGCTGTTTCTTTTTAACGAGCATCAAAGTTTTCCGATTCCTTGAATTTCTGAGTTATGTGTAATGAAAACGGCTTTTTTTTTTCCTACTGCTGCAATCCAGCCACTCTGACAGCATATATCCAGTAACATTTTTGAATATCACTTGCTGCAAAGTTTACCTGATACCAAAGCAGAAGCTCAAACCCAAACAGTTTTCACCCCTCACTTCAGAAAGAGGTGTTTGTATATGTACGTGTTCAAATATAACAGTATAGGGGAGGATAGGGTTATTGTCTTTAAAGAAATACTTTTCACATCCTCTGTTCCCGCTTCTCTTTTTCACTGTTTATGTGTACTCTTTCCTTCTCATTTCTTGCCTTTAATGTATGGGGTTGTAGACACTTTGCACAAAAAAAGCTAAGAATGCTCTTCCTGACATTAATTTCTTATACCCGCTATATCTTGAAAAACAATTCCTTCCTTAGTGTCTGCAGGAGGCAGGCTTCCAAAGCAGCCTCACAGGGTACCAAATGCCAGTGACACACAGCAAACATTCCCCAAATTAATTATAGGTTGATGGAAATGAAGGGAGAAAAGTAGAAGCCATAAAATCCACAGAATGCTTTTGAGGGTTCCAGTGGAATAAATTCATCTACTTGTGACAAAAATCGTTTTGCCTTCTGGTAGCGTGTGAGGCTGTTTTTATCTCCCAGTCTTGAAATTCCGCAATGAGTTAACAAGGAGCTCTGTCAAATGAGCTTCCATTATACAAGCTAAAGACCTAAACAGGAAGACTTGTAGATTGTTTCACTATCCATCATCTTACTATTCAAAATGTAGCTTTAGGAAACGTGACAGGTAACATCCCTCAAAGAGGAAAATTCTCAATACCTACATTGCTCTTCACATTACTACTTTTTGCAGTCTATTGACTAATTGCAGCCCACTCAGGCACACACAGTGATGATGACGAGCTGAATGCCAAATTATTCATTTCCTTTGCCCAGTCTAGCCCCACACAACATCTATTCCCAAAACATGAAGGAAGATAAAATGGCTCTGGTGGGCTTAGTCATCTAGATCTGCAGCCAACAGCAGCCCATTTTAACTGACTGCAG
This sequence comes from Psittacus erithacus, assembly GCA_009867235.2. Classification (NCBI taxonomy): domain Eukaryota; kingdom Metazoa; phylum Chordata; class Aves; order Psittaciformes; family Psittacidae; genus Psittacus; species Psittacus erithacus. The sequence goes on from WYDI02031475.1 coordinate 12,101, forward strand.
GTTTGCATCAAACTCAACTAAAGGACTGTCTTATTCATGTGGAAAAGACAACGCATCATAATGGAGACCTCGGAAAATTCATCTTAATTTCTTACATCATAGAGTCATACAGCACTCTTACAGAAAGGATGCTCTAATGGAAGGTACTGAATTAGTCCTTATATGATCTCATGTTATTATGAGCTTTTCATATGGCTGCAGCAAGTGATTAACCTCTGCATATCCTTTTTGTAAAACAGGAATAAAAATGCTCACTCTTACTCACCTTTTGTTTGTCTTCCCTGGAGTGTGAGCTCTCAGGGCATGAATTCTCTCCTTTGAGCATATATATAGAGCCTTGCACAGCAGGACCTCTCTGCACTGTGCCATCTGAATATAATGCTTGGCAACATGCAATGAACACTGACGTTTTGGAGTATTCTTGATGCTTTGAAAAGGTGTCTTGTTACACTCTCACTTCTAAGCAATACCAGGATCCCAGTCTTCTAACACTTCAACCTACTCCTACAGAGGATGTGCAAGATAAAAGCTTATGAAAAAATATCTCCAGGCTTACATACACGTATGTGCGCTTTATGTATGCAACACATCACTCTTGTGTATCTCCCTTAGTCTGCAACTAGTACAGTAGCCCTGGGATCCAGTGAAGAGGACAAACCCTACAAGCTCCTTGGTGTTATATTATTATTATTATTAGCATTGTAGCAATATAATTTTCATTATTATCTATTACTATATATTATCATTAAAGAATTATTATTATATATTAGGCTACCAAAAATAGGAAAATCCACTTACGAGAAATTCTTCCTCTCAAAAACAAAATATTCCAAGACCTCAGAGGTCCTCAGTTAGATCTATGTCCATTAGCTGTAGGCTGAGGTATCAGTTTGTACCCCAAGAAGTTGTGCACGCACTCATCAAAATCATCAGCCTAGAGGCACGGATGAGGTTAGTTCTGTCTCTGAATGACCATGGTGCCACAGCCTCAGCTCTGGCACAGCCACAGAGCCACCAGTGTTTTGTTCTCCTCCACCTGGGGCACATGGAACAGCTGATGCAATGAAAGATTTTGGGGAAAGAGTGTCATTTTGTTCTACAGTTTTCCAGGACCCAATGCAAGTTGTTCCAAGTGAATGGAGAGGCTCTCTGTGGCATCTTGCTGGCTCTGTCTGCTGCTCATACTGCCCTGAGAGGAACTGGAAGGGATGAAGAAGCTTGACTTTGTATTGTTGTGTCCTGGTTTCAGCTGAGATAGAGTTAATTTTCTTCCTGGTAGCTGGTGCAGTGCTGTGTTTAAGCTTTAGTATGAGAATCATGTTGATAACACACCAGTGTTTTAGTTGTTGCTAAATACTCGTGTTGGCAAAGTCCAAGGATGTGCTTCCTCCTCCTTCCTGCAGGGAAGAAATCATTGCTTGAGGCTTTCCAACCTACAGTGCATTTCACCAAAAACTCCAGGCTTTGCTAATCCTGCGTGAGGACTCTTCCAGGCTGAAGTGGGCTGCTGGTATTTCAGGGGATCCTGTATATCAGAGTTCATCCAATGGATCCATACGCTGCATGTTCCCCACAAGGTTCCTGTTTGGAAATGCAGCAACAACACACAGGTGAATTCTTAGCTTTGCAAAATCTCTGGGAGCAGGACAGACAAAAAGTAAGACTTTGTTATAAATTAAAAGAAGAGGTTATACAATCAAGTGGTCTGGCTCTAAGCTTTCTGTCAAATCACATTTCAGATGGTGACAGATCAAATTTAAAGGACACTGCCCTGAAGTTCAGGAATGCCAAATAGGAATCTGATTTTTCAGCTTTTTAAAGCATTCTTCTGTCACTTTCTACAGCACTTTTCATAACACCTTTGAGCTTAGACACCCTGAATATGATCCCACTTACGATCATATTCCTCTGAAAACCATTTCATCTTGTAACAACTGAATTGTGGTCTTTTACCCATCATAACAACATTTAGTATGTCCCATTTAGAAAACACAGACACTGAGAGTTCATCTCCAAAAGCTACAGTTTTCCAGTGATGCTGCATCTAGATAACAAAAAACATTGCGCAGAAGCCTACCATTCTTGTTTCATCAAACAAGCTTTTGACATAGGTTAGTTGTTCTGTTGGGGTTTTTTTTAACCTTTCTTCATACACATTTATACAAGGAATTCTCTGCCCTCTTCTTCAAACATTCCCTATTTTATCACACTAACTTTTCTGCAAAGCCTGTGTTGCTGTTAACACACAACCTTGTGTACCAGGGTTCACTTTACAAGTTATAAAGATCTCATTAACATTAACATTAACTGGTCGTCCAGTTCTCCCATCTAATTCTATGGATTCATTTCACAAAAAGCCCTCTTGTTACTACCTGTCCAAGACCACATCATTAACTTAGTTTTAGATGCATTCAGTCTCTCTACTGAGTTTTCTAGAAAATGGTTTTGCTTCTTTCAAATATAGTCTGTCTGAACACTGGACACTTCTTAAATCTGATTTTTGCTTTCCTTATCCCGCACATTGTTTCATCTTGCTGCTTCTAAACCATCTCTGGTTTCTTATTTAGACTTTTCTTTGAGTGTTTGACATTCTTCCATTTCTGTATGCTCACAGGAGTTTTAAGACTTATTTATCTAATGCATTAACATTTCTTGTTCCCTCCCCTGAACACATATGGCCTGTTTTGGATGTTTTCCTCAGCCTGCCGCATCTATTCTGCATTTAATTTTTGTGTACAGGAAATATTTCTGAGAATCCTTTTCTCAGGTCGAGGCCTCTGATTTCTGTTACAATTTGATCTCAAATTAGAAATAGCACAAGATGTTTGGTCTTGCATGTTTGACATGTTTTAAATGTGTTAGGATGCATGAAAAGCTTTGCCTTTTCTGGTTTCCTCTATCAAATAGATACCTTTCAGAGGTTTCATTCTTTCTTAGATCTGTGTATGCTTTACCTCTCCTTAGCACACTTATAGAATCATAGAATGGTTTGGATTGGAAAAGACCTTAAAGCTCATGTAGTTACAACCCCCTGCCACAGGTAGGGACACCTTCCAGTTGACCAGGTTGCTCCAATCTGACCTGGCCTTGAATGCTGACAGGGATGGAGCATTCACAACTTCCTCGGGCAGCTTGTTCCAGTTACTCTGCTCTTGCTATCCTACTCAACTTATCCAGTGCCTTCCTGGACATCCCCAGTTGCTCTGGGCCACCTGGCTTGTTTCCCCTTTACTGCATTTCTTCTACTTTTCAGTTAGAATGCCAAATCCAGACATCTATAAATATGAGGTATTCCTAATTAAATAACATATAAACCAATAAACCAATTTATAGATGAACAAACCTATTTGAGGAAGGGACAGTGTATGCCACCATCAGTCAAATCATTAGTCACTATTAGCAGCAATTCTGGTTTGTATGATATGTTACTCAGTTTGAAGCGGTATATTAGAGGGCCAGGATAATAAATGAAGGCAGTAATAGGGACCATACACTAGGAGTTAAATTTCTTTCAGTGCTAATAAACTGCAGTAGCATAAAATTTTAAACAGGATTTTCACAGATATAGTTAGTTCTGTAAACCAGGCTGCCCTTTTAGCATCTTACCTTTAAAGACAGAACTAAAACACTACATAAAAAAGACAATTCTTTAAGAAAGAACTATTATTCACTGTAACGCATAATCAAGGTTATTTTCTCTAAAAATCATTAAGTACTCGTCAACAAATTTTAAATTCAGACTTGTACTTTAAATGGAGACCTGTAAAGAGCTCATCTATTTACCTGTGTTTTCACAGGTCCATTAAATACTAACTAAGTTGAGATAAAAGCATTTAGCTTCCACTTATGAGCAGGGTTAGAAGCAATTAAAAGAAGAAAATGTTGTGTTGACAAGGCCGACACAAACAACACCAAGCTTGTCTTCCCTGGAAGACTATTTCTGGAAGCTTTCCTTCATGGTTTTTAACTACTACTAGCTAAAAACCTTTCCTTCAGCCAGCCTGCAGCCAGAACTAGAAAATAACACAGGTCAGACTGTCAGCCATATATTCCATTCATGTAAAATTCTGAGTGCATACCTAGCTGCTGTACACAGCAGGAGTCTTTGTTTGCAAGAAGTAAATGGACGGTTTTTTCTAAAGGACTTTATCAGGGAAATAAAATGTTATACTCTTCACATTACTTGTTCCTTCCCTGCTTTAGACCGCTCTCTTCCTTGCATCTCCTGTTCTTTTATGTTTCCATGTTGAACGGAATCTGGATCACAGCCTGTGAATTGTGTTGGGCCTTTTCTCTTTCTGCTCAAGGTGAATCAAGCTCCATAGAAATTGCTTACTGAAAAAATCTAGGCCTCTCTGTTAATCTGCTTCAAATACATGGCATGGAAATAGCTCTGAGGAAAGTGAGCTATTAATTGTATTGATCTTCATTTGGCCTTTTATATCACTGCTATTTTCCCCAGTGGTCACTGTTTGCTCTGCAAGTTTTGTTAGCTCAAAATCCCACAGGCCAGCATCAGACTTTGGGATGGAGGTTCCACAGCATTTGCCTTTTATTATTCAGATCCATCCTTTGTTCTGACAGAAATGTATTTGGCTTTAAGTAACTTGCTATTATTCTATAAAATCCCCATTAAATAATTAAACTCTCCTTGTCTTATACATGGCTCTAAACATCAATTTTTGCCCCTGCCGGAGGATCCCTCCAGGAATGGCTCTAATTAGCTCAACATGTTAATTCTCCTAAAATACCAACACTGACTAAAACATTTTCTATTTTTTTACTATTAAAAATTTCCAAAAGGCAGAAGCTAGATTTTGTTTTACTTGGGGTCACAGTAAGATTTTGTTATTGTGATGTGCATGAAGGTAAGGCACAATTCTTTCAATCCAAGTTAGAGGAGCTATCACTGGTGCAAAGCATTATTTAGAGTGAGCAATGGCCCGACAGTCAAGGCTTTGGATTTTAATAGTTACTGAAATCTTCCTTATTCTCCCACCTTCCTCATCAAACACTGATTACACATTTCACATTTTGTATTCTGCTTATCTGACAGCTTTTCCAGTTCTTGCTTGTAGACAGCAGAACACATAAGGCTGTCACTTCTTAGGGCAATGGCAATAAATGTAGGAAAGCATGATGGCATTGGCAGAACAGATTACAAACCTCGCTTTCTTTTAAGTCTTCCAAATATCAGTCTGACCAAGGAGCTCAGAGGTGCATCTTCCACTCTAAGGTACCACATTTGGTTTTAAACAAACTATTACATATACATAATTCACAAGAAAACAAACAGGTTGTTTTTACTGATTGTTGCATGCAAAATCTTCCTATTTAGTAAGGGTAATAACCAAGGCAAAACATACTAAACAGCATTCTCTTCATTTCTACCAACTTCTTTTTCTTCCCGCCCCCATCCCCTCTATGGGAAGGGATGATTCTCTATTCTACTATGTTTTAAATCACAGCAGAAATCCAAATGATATCCTTTTTGCATATGTTTTGACCCTGATGTGTAAGTTTGATACTCAAAGCTGCAAACGATACAGCATCTGTCAAACAGAAATCTGTTTCTAATCTTTTTTTACTACTCTACAAGGCAAAAAGCAATAACCACACTGTAGATTAAATATACATTAGCACCATAATGTACATGTAGAAATAAAATAATAAAGATGAAGCTGATTTTATGTTTTAGTAAATTTACCACCAATTAAAAAAACCCTACTAAATGTTTATTTGTCCATTCTGTTATTTCCTATATGAGGCTTACACTTTAATGCTTTACCAACATACAAAGGAAACAACTCAGCTTTTTTAAACAGTCATTTTATAATAACACAACCTGACATTGGAATTCTAAAAATAAAATAGACCAGACCTTTGTAGACTTTCTGAGCATGAAGATCTTTCATTAGTTGAGTTACAGCCCTTCTATCTGCAGTGCTGCAACACCATTCACTTTGCTGTTCTTACCTCTTGTTGTAGCAAGCTGGGTTTTGGAGGCCCTTTTCATTGTTAGTAGAAGAGCAGATCAGCAGTATGACAGGCTGGAACAAAAAGAGGAATAAAAAGACTGAAGATGTTTCAATGACAGTTGAAATTCATGTATCATTTTAAAACATTTCTTGGGAAGGATGGTGAGAATTTATAACCAAATATTTTCTTTTTCACAAAACCCAAAGATGGTTTTACCCAGCTCTGACAGATATCCGCCAAAACCAACAGTGCCAGCTTTCCCTTAACTGGACCTCAGAAGGGACAGATTATTTTCTCCTTAGAAACATATCTAACAGCCTTCTCTAAAAGCAGTTACAGTTCATAACCTCTCATACTTATCCATAAAGTCCAAACCTAGAAGACAGTTATGCTTAGTATCTACCAACATTTAAATGCCACTCTTGACTGTGCCTTGCATTTCCTACACAGATGCTTCTCCAGTTCTCCTTGGTGACCTTTGATAAAAGTTAACTGTCTCCTTGACAAGAGCTGAACTATGAGGTTCCCCCTGGGCAAACCCCCCCCAGGGAGAATGCAGGCATGCACAGTCATCTGGCCTATCATGGATGTTTTCCACTTACTGTGTATGTGTGGACTGAGGTCACATGTACAATGGACTGGAAACAGCTATGACAGGTTGGACTCTTCACAGGTCTTTCACACCCAACCTGCATGTGCATAGTGGCCATTCACCAGAGGTTTCAAGATCTTACTGCCAGGCTGGGTTGCCACATATAAAAAAGTCTGTCAACCAATTAAATATAACATTTCTGGACATATTAAGAGGAGGTAGCTGGGAAAAAATCAGGTGGCCATAGAGTTGCTCCCTTTCCCTCCTCATATGATGATGACCTTCACCAAAATACTCTTGTATATATACACTTCAAAGAGAAATTAAAAGAATGGATTCACTTTTTCCTTGCACCCTCACAAGCAAAGTGGAAAAGAGAACAAAAGCACATTTGTCTCTAAAAATAGCCAAGTCACTGCACAGAAAGACTTGTGCAGGCAGCCTAGGAGCATCCCCAAGAGACCAGTCTTCAAGGCACCATCTCCTAAGTGCAGAAGAAAAGCAAAGAAGGAAAAGGGATAAAAAGGAAGAGGCAAATATGCAACATGCACTTGAACACCGTTGTATAAAGTGCTAAGAAAGGAAGTCAAAGAAGGCGCTTTGATGAGCAACAAGGATAAGAGTGAGATGCAGCTAACAAGCATCAGAGGCCTTCCATGACTAAAAGGCTGCAGGAGCCTTGTTGGGTCCAGAGGGACAGTCATTCTTCTGGGGCATCAGAGACACTTTCCAACAACACAAGTGTCTGCTCTGAGCTGATGTTGTGTCAAGGCAGAGCAGGTTTTTGCAATGTTAAAATCTCTTGGTTTTCAGATACTTTCTCTAAAAGTATAGATTATGAAAAATCAGGGCTAGAAACAATCTGTGGAAGGAGATGTGTCTATCCCTCAGTATACAGTTCCATCATACAGCACAAATTATTCTCTGATTAATCATATTTTTGGAAAATATAAGCTGCTTATCTGTGCTGTAAGCTTGATTCCAGCTATTTTTATCATGTGATTGCTTTTCCCCTTCACCAAGGAAAGCACTGTTCCAAATTCTATCATAGTTTGTTGTATTTTCTTTTAGTCTCACTAAGACATTTTGCAGTTCACACAGAGCAAATGCACATACACAGTGTGTCACACAGAGCTTGATTCTGTCACTTAACCAAACTGGCTTCACATATGTAACTATAAGATATAAATATATATATGTATACACAATAGATAAATATTCTTAAACCCAAACCTAGTTGGATTTTTGTTTGTTTGAAAATGTTTGCTGGAGTACAAAAGCATGTGGTAAGGGACATTAAAACATAATAGCACAGTAGGCTAACTTACACCAATTGCTTCGCAGTGGGACTATTGTCATTCAAGTACAAGTACTAAGTGAAAGTGCAATAAATAGTATATTAGGTCTATTACTGCAGGTATTTTAGCTACAGTAATATCTGCTGGAATTACTTGTGTTGTTATTAAAATAGATGATATTTTGGTAACAGTGTGCAAAAGCAGGAACATGAATAGTTTCTTTCTGAGCGAAGCATTATTCCACATCTTTTGCGCACCAGGTTTTCAGATGAGTGGGCAAATAAATAAAAGAAAAAGAGAAAACTCTGTCTGCAGAAACAGACCCCAGGGATCACAGGGACTCTCCAATCATTATTATAACATGCAAACAGGCCCCAGGACACAGCAGCTGGAGGGCAGGTGGGAAAGAGAAGGCAAAGCCCTCTTTTGCGGTTGGAAGAGTAAAACCCTAACACCTTTTGCAAAAGGAATGGTGAGTTTTCAGATGCGCTGAAGATCCTTCAATTCAGTGTCTGCTAGGAAATGTACACCTTGAGGGTGGCATGGTAGCCATCGGGGTTTTGCTAAGTGTGCCAAAGATTATATTTAATTTTAAACCATGCAAGAGGGAACATCTAGCAAAGAGGGTCAAACCTGCCTGCAACTTCTGAGCAGGAAGAGAGGGATTCCTAATACAGCATGAATCTGGTTGAACCCAGTTATGCTGTTTCTGTACAAATCTCTCACTGTTGTTTGACAATATTTGTGACCACAGTGGCAATACAGATACTCCTTAAGACTACTACAATGGCATGCAGATACTCTTTAGCACTCTCCTTTCAAAATCAGTACGAGAAGCAAACCCAAAAGCTAGACCTAAGCTTTTTAGGCTCACCAGCATCATGGGTGCAGTAGGGAGAATGCATCTATTACTGAATGAGGCCCAAAGTTTCAGTTAGCTGAACTTAAAACATTATTTTGCTAGCAACCTGCGGCTATAATATTTTGCATGGATCACAACTTACGTTTTCATTTGTCTATCTGCAAAAGATTGATGAGAGTTGTCATGGGTAAGGAAGAAAAATTGTTCCGATTCTGGCTAAGGGTACAGCAAATCTTGAGGTTTCTTGAAAAATGTATCATTTTATCACAATTTAAGGCCATATATTTAATCCAAGAAACAGGCCATGGAATATGTTAGGATCTCAGGCTGCAGCACAAAGAAAAGAATTGGTAAATCGTTCAATGACTAAGGAAAACTGGTCAAGAAGCATTGAAAAGTGCATATTTAATTTAAAAATTAATAAAAAGATGGCAATACACAAGTCAAAAGTATTTTAAAGAATTCTGAGACCCAACTTTTAGACTGAGTCCAACCTACAGCGAACATAGGTTTAGTAACAAAATAGAAGCACAGCTATCTTATCGGTGTAGAAGCCACAAAATTTACTGACTGTGCTCAGCCAGACATTTGTCATCAGAGACATCCCTCACTCCATGTCTCCACGTTGTCATCATCCCCCAGGAACCTACAAAACAAAAAGGCAAGGATCTGTGGTGTTCCTTCCTTACAGTGGGGCATGAGTTGTCACAAGCATCTGACAAGGCTGCATGTGATTACCAGGAATAGGAAGGTCAAAACCCCAGCAGACAAGGAGAGACTGGCGTCCTAAGCTGGAAGACAAGTAGCACTTAGCATAGCCGTGCAAGGATGAAAGGGTTGTTTCAGCAATACTGCTAAAGGTGACAGCCAGTACCACAGAACAACATGTGGAGCTGACTGATGCTCTTGGTCTGCAAGAGGTGCAGCATCTCATAATTGCCTTTTGTTCAACCTCAGCATAAACTTCCTCTGAATTTGCAGTGGAGCAGAAATTCTGGAAGGACTACACAACAGGAAACAACAACAACAAGCACTTTTCAATAGTAAAATGACTTCACTGAAGTGTTTTGTGAGCACAGACTACTTTTGGGGGGTCTTTGCAACTCATCCTATGAGATAAAAAGCAAAAGGAACATCCTGTCCTTCTTGACTTATTTCAGTGCTTTATTCTCACAGTAAACAGCTGCTTAATCCAATCAGCCCTGGCTGATTACATCCACTTCTATAGGGCAAAAATTGTCACAAAACTAAAAATAACCTTCACCTGACACTCACAGGCACAGTAGTGTGTCTTAGGATATTCTGTTTTCGAGGAAGTTATTCAATGTCAGATGAAACCATTATTAACCCGTAACTGTTTGCTGTGTAGAAATGTACATGCTTTAACCAGTTATGTCTCTAATACAGCTACATGGAAAGTCCCAGATTTGTGAAATTACATTTGTGTCTCTTAAGAGTAGACTAAAATTACTACAACTTCGCTCTTTCAACAAGCTAAAATATGTGAGCTGGCCCCATTAGAAGATGACTTGAAAAGATGAAGGGAAAACCTCAAAAATAAACAAGCAGTAAGAGCAAAATTCCCAATATCTGGAGATAATTGGTCTTTATATATCATGCTGGGGACATGAGACATCTGTTTTCGTTTAAGCATTGGGAAATAGTATTTATCAGCAATTCGTGGGTATTACTTGTTGTTAGGAAATGGCTTTTATTAGTCCAGGTATTAGAAACTGTAACCAGCACAGCAATGACAAAATCTGCAGTCCTGCTTTATCTTCTGCCTTCCAACTAAGATCCTAAAAAGCCGCTGACCTTAGCAGGCCATAGGCAGAAAGCTCAGATGCCCAACACACATGCCACAGAACAGCAGAGCAAGAAAACAAAAAGCTTTTAACATATCCTATTAAAGACAAAACAAACTTCAAGGGTTTTTAGGATTCTTAGTACTCTGAGGTCAGGTCACCAGAGGTTTCTTTACCAGAGCATAGGACAGAATCACAGAATGGTTTGAGTGGGAAGGGACCTTAAAGCTCATCCAGTTCCAACCCCCTGCCATGGACAGGGACATCTTCCAGGAGACCCGGTTGCTCCAACCCCATCCAACCTGCCAGGGATGGGGCAGCCGCAACTTCTCAGGGCAACCCATCACCCCTAAGTCCTTCTCCTAAGGGCTACTCTCAGTCCACTTTGCACCCAGCCTATAGTTTTTCTTGGGATTGCCCTGATCTATGTGCAGGATCTTGCACTTGGCTTTGTTGAACTTCATGAGGTTTGCAGGGGCTCACCTCTAAATGCAGTCAAGGTCAATAAAAGGTACAATAAAATAACAACAAAAGGTGGCTGATGAAATACTGCATAATGGTTTCAACTGTGGCTTTTCAGATTAGATTTTTAATGAGATGTGTTGATGGCAACTCATTCATCTCTTGTCAGCATGAAGTGACTTCTTCAGTTGTTGTTAATTGCTTCCAGCAGTAACGTCTAGCACAGTATTGCAAACACACAGAAGATCTGGGACTTTAAAGAAAAGGAATTATTTCCCTACTTAAAATGAAAGGCGGTGTAAGGTTATATACAACTTGATTGTATTTGGGAAAAAAAAACCCTAACAAATAATACTCAGCAGGGGCAAAGATTATCTATTTACCTTGCTATTTTATTATAAGCAGTAATAGCAAAAATCTGAAGTCCTAAAACATTTGTTTACTCTTTTTTCATCCTCATTCAGACAAATCTGCCATTTAGCACTAGTGATCTGAGAAGTCCTGTTGCCTTCGCAGGGAATATTTCCCTTTCATAGCTTTGTGCTTCCCCTCTAATAAATCACAAAGGTAGCGGGTTTGCCTATCCTCATTTGCAGCTCTGGATATTGAAAGCAGGGGAAGTGGAGATGGACAACTCACTTGTGTAAAGCAATCACAAGGATGACCATTTATTTCTAATGGCAATGAGTAAATAATTACTTGACATAATTGGCAATTATTCACAATTCAAAGAGACCAGATTGAAATCAAGTTGGAGGGAGAGATCTCAATGGAAGCGTCAGCAACTAAATGGGTTGCTTACAGATTTGACTTGAGATTATCATAATGCCACAATGTTTTTATTTTCTAACAGGAAAATAGAGTCACTTGGAGATCATCATCATTGTATGAGAATGCATCATTTTGTGATGAAACTATGTTTTAGAAAATGCCATTTTGACTGAGTTGAACCATTCATTCTTAGATATCTGATTGTTCAAAATACCTTTCCAAAAATACAGCATTTCATAAAAGAAATGCAACACTGCAGTGAAGCTGATACAAAATGCCTTTTTCTGTTCAAAATGCCCAAACTTCTGAACAAATATTCCAATTTTCAGCCAGTACTCATTGTGACAGAACAGTAACCACTCATTACCTAACCAATGTTAACAGGAGAAGACATTAGCACCTTCTAAAGTCAGATTGGTCACTGCCAATCAGACACTACCATGCTTACTGCTTATGGAGAAACTCGAGTAATTTTCTGCTTGCAAGTACACAAACATGATTGTGCTTGACAAAATGCAATACAACTTGCTGCAATAGCAATGAGTTTCCATTTAACTATTTTCCTTCTAAATTTCTTTGTGATGATGCATTAATTTATTAAAGATGTGAAGGATACAAGACAAATGTGACAGTATTTTTAAGCACCTTTAAACCATGTTTGCTCAAAGCCTCGTGAATAATTTTTACCTTGAGCTAGTCTAAAAATTGCCCTTTTTATTACACATGAATGTAATTTTTCTCCCTATTTACAATTTCTTTAGGCTAGGAAGCCAGATCTCAAGAAGGGCTCCAAACCATATTTTGTTTCTTAAATAACTACTACATTGCTAAGAACTATTAAATACCTAGCTAGAGGCAGGTTAGTTTTTACAGCCATGTGAATGTAGAGCACTGATTTACAGGTGTCATCTACTGTACTCTATCTTTCAAATCAACTTTGCCACTTCCATTAAATTTGCACTACAAATTCATACTGTTACCCCCTTTGCTGAAGCAGTTATTCAATATGGCCTGGCAAGGTTGTTCCTGTTAAGAAGAAAAATAGATTATAGAAGTCAGGTATATAATTTGGTGTAATCTTGCTTATTTACAGAAAATAAGCACAAAGTGCAGGTTGCTTGAGCAGAGGAGGGAAAACAAACAGCAGGCAGTTCAGCATCTTGGATAAACCTATATCTGCTGCTCAGGGAAGCTCCACGTTTCAAGGAGTCTTCTTCTCTGCTTCCCCTCAAGATGATTCTTTTGTTTTCTTTCTTCACACCCCCTACTTCCAACATCACTAGCATGCAAAATGTCCTGAGTCTGCAAAGCCCTTGGTTGATTGCATTTTATCTTTGAGAGAGGCAGCTGCTACTGCTTCAATTGAAGAACTACTGTTCTTCAATTTATTATTCACTCCATTATTCTTAGGAAATTTCCAAAACCAAGAACATATTTTCTTCCTTTTTCCTGGCTTGTAGAGCAAGAAAGATGCTGTTTTAAACCTCCATGATTGGCCTCTGTCAGTGTAGCAGTGTTGTTTACTATGGTGGAGTCTGGCTCTGCTCCACAGTTCCTTTCACAGCCTTTTCTCACTGTTTTATTTGCGCTTCCCAGTTTGAAAAACGACTTGAAACCAAGGACTGTGATACACGTCTGCCCTACATGGTCTTTAACTGATTAGCACTGCTTCAAAGGAAATATTAACTACAGCAGCCTATATGCACAACTTCTATTAATTCAAAGTGTTGATTTGAAGGCAGAAAACATGCCTAAAAGAAACTCAGAGAAGACGGTTCAGTAAAAGGCAGATTAAGAGGGAAGACAAGACAAAGTAGGCAGACAAGAGATGTGGAATTTAACCAAATCAAAGCTGCAGTAAACAGAGCTTCAGAGCAAAGATGGGCAGAATGCCAGACTACATGGACAGGGATCCAGAACAGGCAGTAAAAGAAGAAAGAAAAAGAAAGAAGTCTAGTGAGGAAAGAAGAAAGAGAGTAGCAGTAGAAGCTGACAAAGGAAAGAAAACAACTGAAGCAATGGAAGAGATGCTCATGCGCTGCAAACCTAAATAAGAAGTCAACTTGTAAGAACAGCAAAGGAATAAAAACTCTGGGCAGCAAAAGCACAAAACTTGTTGCTGAAGTGGGAGAGGTGAGTACTGGTGACCGCTGATCTAAGTGAGCCTCGAAGCCAGGTAAGGACAGAACACTGCAAGGTGGGTAAGAAAGCAAAAGCAACTTACACAAAGGTAAACAGAAGGATTAAAAATAATTAATGGATTTGATGTGTTGGGGGATGTGAGACCTCCCTCATCTTATCTGTAGACTGAAAGGCAGCACACTTGTTTACTGTGAGGAGCAAGGGTACAGCATGGGTCTTATTGTAGGTTTGTTATGGAAAAAAATGACTGAGGAATGCTGGTGGCTTTCTGTAGCTGGTACTTGCACAACTGACGTCTGCAGCAATTCCTCCGTGACTTTCAGTAAGTACATAAGAAGTTATCAGAAAAAAAAGGAAAATGAAAGTCATCGGCATTGTTCAGAATATCTTTCCTTCCCAGACTAGGTTGGCTCAGCCTTTCTTGTTATTTTAGCATTTTACGTAGCCTACTGCCGCGTTATTACTGGTTTCCATGGGCAAGGATTTAAATAATCAGGGAAAAGTACACAGTTATAACACAAAGAAGCATTTACACAACTGAAAATCTGAAACCTTTTGCAAGTTGTTCACAGAGTTAGATCAGGTATCATTTTGCATGACACAAGCATAATATGCAAACCCCTTACAGACATTGAGGCTCTCACACAATGGCCAATTTGCAAAACCTGGGACGTGAACTTGGTTTCCTAGAAATCTATATTGAATTTCAGAAAGAAATATACATTCATCTAGAAAGAATTAAATTACTGCCATTTTTTAAACACTACTTATACAAAACCCACTTTTGTCTCCTAATAATAATGCAAGAGGCGAAGATGGCCAGTTACTAGCCAAATTACTCTGACCCTCTGACTCTTGACAGGTTACATAATGCACTGGTTTTACCCATAGATAGCTCACAAGTCTGACAGAACCCAAATGAAACAAAAATAAACCAGAAAAGCCTCTCCTTCCTTACCACAATCAACTCCAACCGCTGAAAGGCTAAACATGAGGAGCAGTCTCAGCTGGAAAGAGCAGCTTAAATTAAGGAAAGGAAGCACAGGTGCTTTTCAGTAGGAGAGGAAAATTCTTCAGGTATGTAGCCCAAAGATGGCTTTAAATTTAGTTTCTAAAAAAGGCACGTTCCTAGACTGTGAATGGCTCTTAGGTGTAGTGAGATGCCTGGAGGAAATGATCATGTTTCGGTTTGAAGCCCCTTCCTGAAGAGAAGTGTTTACCCTCAGCAATTAGGAGTCAGCAGCAGACAGCTATTCCTGTAGAATCTTCAGGTGGTTTTATAACACACAGTGGAGAAAGGCCTTGATTTATTAAAATATAGAGATGTACAGTCATAGCACTGTGCCATCACTATTATTGCAACTATATAATAAAAGCTACAAGAGTCTTTCTTTTTCAATTTCTAGTTCATATAGCTAGGGTATTCTTTTACCTGCTCACCCTTTAGTAGCCCCATATGGCCAGTGCGAAAGTCTAATGGAGAGTGCAGACTAACAGTAGACTATCGTGGCCTGAACAAAGTCACACCATCATTGAGTGCTGCTGTACGAGACATGCTAGAACTTCAGTATGAACTGGAGTCAAAGGCAGCCAAGTGGGATGCCACGATTGATATTGCCAATGCATTCTTCTCAATTCCGTTGGCAGCAGAGTGCAGGCCACAGTTCGCTTTTACT